>MJUU01030485.1:57518-67801 GCA_002080025.1 Modiolus philippinarum
AAGGTCAAGGTCAAAATGTCTACAAATATGGTGCCAAAAGAAAGCTCTCATTGCAAGGAAGCTACACACTAAATATCTACATCCCAACTCTTAAGGTCTCCATTTCACAAGCAAGGTTAAAGTTTTTGCTGACGACGCCAACGCCGACGCCGGGGGTAAAACAATAGCTCTCCGGACATTAGTCCCGGCGAGCTAATAATATTGTGTACCAATTTGTCATCATGTGAGTATCAAGGTAACCTCTTAATAGAGTTATATAGGACTTTGATTGTTTGAAGTGTAAACAAGGAAAATTCTTGGAAAGTGTTGATACACCCAATATTGCTGTATGTATATTCCTTCCTTGTTTGAAACAAATGTATGTTAATGATACAGGGAATCTTTCATAAAATATTGCCAACCATTTAACAGTTTATAGACCTAAATGTAAAACTTTTCATCTGTACATATATTTAGACAAGGATAAATAAATCTGCCCTTCCTAATTTATGGGCAGAATATGAAAGCCCCAAGGTTATATATTGTCCACAGTTTCATAGTATTTCTCAAATATCGGTTTACAGTGCAGAATATTCAGGGGAATATTGCAATATATAAAATCTCACTTTTCAAATCATTAAATTATTAAATTTCTACAGTCAAAAGGGTTAAATATTAAAAGTACCAGCGTTTACAAGAACTTTTATGTCCCAACCATTGAGACTGTAGATATGTGATAATAAATGACTTGGAAATGAATTACCCAATTCTTGAATTACAATTAATGTTTTAAACATTTTTTTAAAATTTCTTCCCTGTCCTGAACCTCTTCAATCAAACTAGAGCATGTCGAAACTGGCGTTGTCGGAAGGGCCCCGCAATTTCCATCCTGAAACTCTGGGCAAAAGTAAGAATCAGATGAGTGTTGATTCAAATTCTGTTTGACACACTAATGTGTTGATACAGTACAATGATTTCTTGAAGTTTTACTAAGCTATATCATTTCTTAGCTTCAGACTAAATATGAAGTCATTTAAAGTTAAAAATCAAAGTATCAGCAAAACAGAAAGTAATTCAGGGACAAACCTAAAAGTCACTCACACAATACAAATCATCATTTCCAAGCTTCAGACTAAATTTCAAACCATTTCCTCAAGTAGAAGCTAAGAAATCTGTGACGAAAATTGCGTTGATAGTAAAAAATCAAAGTATCGGCAAACAGGAAGCGGACGCCCGACAATGTTGAAAATTGCTTACACAATACAACTCATTATTATCAAGCTTCAGACCAAATTTCAAATCATTCCCTATTGTAGAAGCCAAGAAATCTGTGACGAAAATTTTGTTCATAGAAAAAAAAATCAAAGTATCGGCAAACAGGAAGTAGAAGTCCGACAAATTTGAAAATCGCTTACGCAATACACCTCATCATTTCAAAGCTTCAGACCAAATTTCAAATCATTCCCACTTATACAAGCCAAGAAATCTTTGACGAAAATTTCGTTCAGAGAAAAAAATAAAAATATCGGCAAACAGGAAGTGGATACCCGACAAACTTGAAAATTGCTTAAATGATACAAGTCATCATTTCAAAGCTCCAGACCAAATTTCAAATCATTCCCTATTGTAGAAGCCAAGAAATCTGTGACAAAAAAATTTGGTAAAGTAAAAAAATCAAAGTATCGGCAAACAGGAAGTGGAAGTCCGACAAACTTGAAAATCGCTTACACAATACAAGTCATTATTTCCAAGCTCCAGGCCAAATTTCAAATCATTCCCTATTGTATAAGCCAAAAAATCTGTGACGAAAAATTTAAAAGTAAAAAAATCAAAGTATTGGCAAACAGGAAGTGGATACCCGACAAACTTGAAATTTGCTTACACGATACAAGTCATCATTTCCAAGCTCCAGACCAAATTTCAAATCATTCCCTATTGTAGAAGCCAAGAAATCTGTGACGAAATATTTGGTAAAATAAAAAAAATCAAAGTATCGGCAAACAGGAAGTGGAAGTCCGACAAACTTGAAAATCGCTCACACAATACAACTTATCATTTTCAAGCTTCAGACCAAATTTCAAATCATTCCCACCTATACAAGCCAAGAAATCCTTGACGAAAAAAATTGTTGACGGACGGACAGACGGACAGACAAAGTGAAAACTATAGGGCACCCGCATCTCGATGCAGGGCCCTAATTAGATCAAACAAAAGCATGAAATAGTAATTTCAGGTCAATGGGGGAAATAACAAAATCACCGAACCAACTAGGTCTAGGAGGCAAAAAGACAAAGCAGGAAAAAATTCACTGAAAAAATTGTAAACCGCAATAGTCCTGACTTGGTACAGTCGAACCTCCCCTTCAACATACAATGCATGTTGTTGGTAAATATTTGTATTAGATGGACTAAGAGCTATATACAAATATATTTGACAAATATTTTCTGACAAGACAAATGATTTTTAGTTGAGTTCATGACCTATTCAATATCCAATGATAATGTGTGCTGAGATCTTTTTGATATCAAATGAACCAAGAGACCAATGGATCAAGAGGGTGATGTTCTGCATCAAAATAAGAGAAATATAGATCCCATCATTAAGTCATTAGTTATCATACTTCTACTGTCGAAACGGTTAAACATTAAAAGTTTAAGGTACAGCAAGAACTTTTAGATTAACTTTTGAGCTTGTAGAACTATCATACTCATCGACTTGTAGGCAAAATAAAAAAATACATTAGCTTCTCAGGCCCCTGCCTCATCTCTTTTCAGGGAAATATTTTTACTTTTTTATTCAAGTTTCAAATAAAAAAAAATGAAAATCACCTGCCTCATCACTTTTTGGGCATTTCAGAAATGTAAAAAGATGCCTCATCATGATTTTGAACCAATAAAATTAAAAATCTTCTCCCTCCCTGCCTTATCATTTTTTCATAAAAATGGCCTGAGAATCTAATCCTTTTTTTGTATGGCCTGACATGTTATTATTTCTTCAGGCCATAAAAAAATAATTTATTGGTTCACAGGCCCTCCCTCATCTAGTTTGAGGCTTGAAAAAAGGCTCTCATTGACCCTATGTATTGCCATTTTAATAAAATTAAAACAAAAAATCACCTCCCTCACTACATTTTGGTGGTTTTAACAATGTAAAAAGCTGCCTCATCTATTTTTTAGCAAATAAAAAGATAAAAAAAATCACCTCCCTCCCTCATCATTTTAGATGAAAAATTGCCTGAGAACCAATTAATTAATTTTGTATGGCCTTAGTTCTGAAAATATTGAGATTCTCATGTTTTTTAGTTTCTTTCCTGTCATGGGCTTATAGTTTAATTACTGTGACATTAATGCAATTGTAATTTACGTTGTATGGAGGCGATAGGCTCATAGGTGATTAAGATCAGTAAACAACATATGTTTTGAATAAATAATTGTTTGATTCAATCAGACCTGAATAAATTTATCTATGTTTGTTTTTTTTTGTTATTTGAAAATAAGTTCATGACCTTAACAATATCAGATGACATCAAGAGATCAAGTATATAATTCAGATGTGGGTTATGGTTTTCATCTCCTATGAGAAGACATTGATGAGAACAATGTAAGAATTAGAGAAAACAAAATATATAACGAAAAAATTTAATTTATTTGAACTTTTAACAAGGAAAAACATTAATTTCTGTTTAGGAATTCAGAAGATCACAATATAGAAAAAATATAAATATGTAAATGATATTCAACATAAAGTTAATAATCCCCATAATAAATTAAAAAGTTTCAATAATTGTAAATGTACTGACATTGTATTTAACATACCTGCCAGCTATCCTCATTTGTGGGGTTCCCCATTACAGCGTTAAGTTTTGAATCCCTAAAGAGCAGCTTTTTCTTCCTTACTAAACAAAACATTCACTGGTTTATTGCTAGTTGACCGATATGTCATAAATGCTTAAAACAAAAGGTAAGTGGATTTAAAGCTTTCTATAGATTTTATAATATGCTTGAAATATCTCACATATCAAAGCCCTGTACGTGAGCATTTTTAAAAGCTGGCAGGTATATTTGGATATTTTATAAGGTAAAATGAAGATCTAGCTCATACATGTCATATACATAAATCCTATGAGAAATATATGAAGTAGTTATTAGACCCGATCATTACTCTTCATAAAATGTAGCAACATTTATGTAACAGATCATTTGATTGATCAAAACTGATCGTCAATTACACTAAGTACATGCCTGGACAAAGTAGGTTCCCCATCAGGTCTGGTTCATTGTCCACTATATTTTAAATAGAAATAAAACTGGAAATCCCAATAACATAACATTATTTGAATGTCCAGGGGCATCAATCTTGATTTAACGGTAAAAAATATCTATTTACATGTTCGGCTATGTGTTGCCTTTAAATTGCATTTTTGACCGTCAAATCTATTGATGTCCCCAGATATTCAAATAATGTACTGATATTGCTTAATTACGTCCTGAGCTTTATATAATTTTCTGAATTTTTGCAAATACACAATTTTACAATACTTCTGAACAACAGATTATATCATTTAGAACTACAAAATAATTTGATTTTAGCAGACATCTCAATCTAGCAGTACAAAAACAATTTACAACTCTATATTGAATTTCAAAATTTAAGAAAGCATTAATATTCATCTAAACAATTTGTACCACTAAGTAATTATTATTTCACAAATTCAATTGGCAGTAATGCTGCATTCACATGGACGTTTATTTGAATTCATATTCAATTCAAATTAAAGGCTTATCCTGTTCAAACGTCATTTTTTCAATTCGAATTGGAATTGACTAATTTGCTTTGTCAATATCCAATTTGCATTAACCTCAATTGACGTTCGGACATGAAACCAATTGGAATTCGAATTGCAATTCGCTTTGTAATAACATTAGGATATGAATTGTATTCCAATGTGAAATAACGTGTGAACGCAGCATATGAATTGCACAAGTTTTGAGTATTATAAATCTATTATGCCAGGTTATACTTTATTTTTACTTTGAGTAAGTGTACACTGATAGTGTCTACTTTTATTTGTGTCATGTTTGTGTTTGATTAAAATTACAAAGTCTTGGTCTCAAGATTTTCTAGACTTACAATGATATACTCTGCTTGTTGTAATGATACTATTTTTTGCAGGTAGTTTGAAAAAATTTAAATTATTTGGACATATATTTATTTTACTAGGTATTCCAATACTAAGAATCAGGGGGCAAGCCATCCATTTTAAATCCTGTGATTGATTAACTAGCATTGTTTAAGTCTCAAAATTGACCTATAAATATGTTTAAAATTAATTGCTTGCCCATCATTCTTAGTGTTTTACTAACTTCCAAGTGTTTAAATACCCACTGTGCTGATATCACTTTTTTTAACTTTGCTACCACTCAATAACACAAATCTAATATGCTGATATCATTTTTTTAAGTCTGTTACCATTCAATAACATAAATCTAAACATGATTGAAAAACTTAAACAGTAAAAGAAGTTTAAACCAACAATCTCCAGACTAAATAGTTTTGTCAGATTTTCTGACGTATTTGAACAGGACTGATTTTATCAGAAGTCATCCCTAAAATGTGCTGAAAATTATTTAGTTTACTCAAAACTTCAATTATATCCAACACGAATTAAATATCTACTGATTTGTAAGAATGATTAAAGTCACAATGATTACTTGAATTACATATGAAACTGGTTAATTACAGGAATGTATAATATCACATATTTAGGAAGTAAACCTTGGTTAAGGGACATAACTCTTTAAATCGGTAAGGTGTTTGAAACGGGCAGTTTAATCGATGCTACTTGAGCACTGATGTGAAACAGAATTAAAATAATTGATGTTAGGCAAAATAAAAAAATACATTAAGTTCTCAGGCCCCATCTCTTTTCAGGGAAATATTTTTATTTTTTTATTCAAGTTTTAAATAAAAAAAAAATGAAAATCACCTGCCTTATTACTTTTTTGGCATTTCATAAATGTAAAAAGATTCCTCATCACCATTTTGAACCAATAAAAATAAAAATCTTCTCCCTTCCTGCCTCATCATTTTTTCTAAAAATGGCCTGAGAATCTAATCTTAGAAGCTTATAATACATTTATGAAAATGATTAAAACAAACATGCAAATGATTTTTAAGAGTTATCTCCCTTAACATAGGTATACCTCTTTGAGTAACCTCCATACAAAATGTACAGTACATTAGTTCTGCAGACCCTGTATTCTGAAAACCCATGCCCATTTACATGGCATATAATTATAAGATATTGGTGGAATTGTTATATTCAGTCCTCCTTTCTGTCCTTTACTCCATTCCAGGGCTAGATGAGTGCCTACAAGACTGACTGTTGTGTGGTCAGAGGGCACTGGTGCTCCTAGGTACAAGTTATTTTTATCTGGCCACTGTAGGGTTATGGCATAAACAATCATGTCTGCAGGACGAGCTGTGTACCTGAAAAAAAGTTAACAGATATTCTAACATGGCTCTTGTTAATCGTCAACCAGTATAATACTCATTAACCATATATTTTGCAGATTTGCAAATGGTATCGGAATATGTGTAAACGGGATGAAAAACAACATTTTAAATTTTTTCGTCTTAGTTTATGAAGAAAACAAAGGTTAAGAACAGTATTAAACTAAATAATACCACTCAGATACGCAAATGTGTATTGTTTTGCTTTCGATTCACATTTTGAACCTGCATCTGTTTGAAAACGTCAGATTGTGTATTGTGATGTCATAGACACAGACAGCAATGGAAACCTCAAATCCGCCTTCTCTTAGGTTGCTTCAGAGTGGAAAATTCCATTTTCTGCCAAATTAGAATCGAAAAAATTTGATCATGGCAGGTATATGATTATTGTCATTTAACCTGGGATGGGCCTTTATATTCGTAAATTTAACCCCTCGCTAACGCTCTGGGTTAAATTCGAATTTAAAGGCCCTGCCCATGGTTAAATTTCCAATAACCATATACCTGCCATAAATTATTTCTTAAACAATGAAAGGATATTGAGTTACTGCACATGAGACTAATTCTCTACAAAATGCTGAAAACTTTTGCCATTTAAATCTTACCTCTATAGTTTTTTAAATAAAAAAAATTAAAAATTGGAAATTTTAAGGAAAACTGGCAATAACTACAAAACATGAAATCAGATTTTCTTCAAAATCACAAAGTAGGTAGAAGGATGGATGTACAACAGACGCTGGACAATGGACAGATTCCAAGTGATGGTTATCGCTCACATGGCTTAAGGATGGTCACTCCTCAGGTTTTTGAAACTGTCTCTGACTTTCGGAATATTCTTATTTTATCCACCATGATGCATAGGAAAATTTTAAACACTGACCCCCACTTTTCTTTTCAAAATATGTTTGTATACATCTTGAATAAACTTTTGACAAAATCTGATGAAATTCTTGATATATCCTCTTTGTATTCAAAAGGGTGATTGCCTTAATGCAAAGTAAATGAAAAATCAAGAGGACTTCGGTTTCCTGTCAAAATTGTAAGCACTTATATCTAAAAAAAGGGCATACTGACCTATCAATATTTTTTGCTTAAAATGATGTATTATTGAGGTTCTAATGAAGAAAGATACTAATTTTAAAACCTTGATATAATGAACTTGAGGAGTGACCATCCTTAAAAAGAATGGCATCAGAAAAAGGTAGCAAGAGATGCACAGTCAAAATAAGTACTTCTTCAACAATTTCATAGGGCAGTCCTGATAATGCCATCCTTATTAGCAAACCAGTTGAAGATTGACCTTATATCACTTGGCAACTGACAGTGTTGTTGTCTTAAGTTTCATTAATTTACTTTATATAAGACAACTACAGCACTCCCTAGTTATACCGTCCCTCTTTAATGGCAGTCCCTTATTACTGCCAACCCTTTTCAAACTCAATTTTTCAAAAAGTTACATAATTTCAATATTATTTATCCTTCAAAATATCGCCACCCTTGCTTATCGCCAAAAATTTTCCTGATCCCAAAGGGTGCACTGTACATTTATACCTGTAAAAGTGTCCAATCCTAGTTAGCCCTACTAAACCTGTGTGTTGGTTCACCAATGTATACTGTAACTTTCCTACGTTTTAATTGTATGGTTATTACTTTTATACACTTACCAAATTTTAGGAGTAACTGTATCATTTTGGTACTTCCAGGGAGATGATGAATAAATTGCTTCACCATTCACACCAAGCCACTCTCCCATTTGACTTAGTCTCTCTTGAAATATTGGGTGAATTATTCCATCATGGGATGGGCCAATATTCACAAGAATATTTCCACCACAACTGTAAAAAATGAAAATGTATAATCTTATTTCTGAAAGATTTCTTAATGAATTTTTCATAGGAACTATGCTAACCAATGGCAGTCATCTTGGCTGAGATACAAACATAAAAATCACAAGCTTTGCAAAGGACTATATTATTACTATATTTGATTACAATTGTTATAATGATTGCAGTTTCAGAGAAAAATATCTCAAAATGCATTTTGCCATAGGGTCCAATATTTAAAATATGTTTCATGATGGTGGTCATCTTGGATAAGGTGCTAATGTGACAACACAATCTTTTCAGGGGACCACCCAAGAACCCTTGTGGCTATAACTTATCCAAACTTCTCAAGTATTTTTCCACTGTGTCCAATGCTAAATTACGCTCCCCTCTGGCTGCCATATGCCTCTCAGATAAGTGTGATCCTGAAAAACAACTTATTTGAAAAAGACCACCATGGAATATTGTGACCAAATTTGTTTTTAACTGGCTAAGTGGTTTCAGAGGAGAAGATCTATGAATATGTTTTCCTATAGGGTACAATGTTAAACTATGATAAGCAATAGCAGCCATCTTCGATAAAAGTGATAGAGTGGACCACCTCAGGATTATTGTGGTGGAGATTGGTTCCAATTGGCTCAGTAGTTTAAGAAAAGTTCTGTGAATGAATTTTCAAAAGGTTCAAATGTAAAACTATGATCCCCACTGGCGGTCATCTGGGATAAGGTATGAATCTGAAAAACAACTTTTTTTAGGGGACCACTCAAGGACCATAATAATGTAGTCAAGTTTGGTTTCAATTGACTGGGTAGTTTTTGAGGAGAAGATCTTTGAAAGTTTTGCAATAGGGTCCAATGTTGAACTATGTTTTCCACTAGTAGTCATCTTGAATAAAGTGCAAACATGAAACTTTCAAGAGAGGACCAAAGAGGGTCTATCATCAGAGAGTTTTTCTTATCAGCTTTGTAGTTAAGATCACTGATTGCATTTTCCTATATAATCCAATGTTGAACTTTGTTCCCCTCTGGCAGTCAAGTTGGCTAAGATGTGAACATGAAAACATTTTTAGAGGTTTCACTCCAGTATTATTTTGGCTATGATTGGTTGCAATTGGCTCAGTAGTTTGTGAAGTGAAGATCTTTTCCCATAGGGTCCAATGTTCAACTATGTTCCCTACAGGCACTCATCTTGGATAAAGAGCAAACATGAAATAAAGGGCTACGCCGAGCGCAAACCACCGAAATTTCAACAAAAGTAGTTTAAAGTGAATGTGGACACAGTAAAGAGCTTGACACAATAATTAGATGGACACAAAAAGAAGCTAGACACAGTTATAAGTTAGAAACAAAATAGGGGAAAATTCAACCCTTTCGATCACTTACTGATGAAAAAACGTAAGAGCTATGCAAAATATGTACTATCAACTAAAACTTTACATCCATAGAAATTCAAAGAAAAAAATTCCATCGAAATCCTGATGAAAAATACAAGAAATGACATATCTAAAAAAATTGCAATTTCGGCCCCTTTGACACCATGTAGCTCGGAAACGGTAAGAGCCACGCCAAATCTGTTGCCATACCTCTGAAAGCTAAGATCAAGAGGAATCCAAAGAAAAAAAATCCCATCAAAATCAGATGAAAAATAAAGATTTGACATATTTAGAAAAATTGCAATTTTGGCCCCTTTGACCCCTTGTAGCTCAGAAACGGTAAGAGATACACAAAATCCATTAACATGCTGCTGAAAGCTTTGATCAAGAAGAATCCAAAGCAAAAAATCCCATTGAAATCCGATGAAAAATAAAGATTTGACATATTTAGATAAATTGCATTTTTGGCCCCTTTTGGAAACGGTAAGACCTACACAAAATCCGTTGGCTTGCTACTGAAGGCTTAGATCAAGAGGAATCCAAAGAAAAAAATCCCATCGAAATCCGATGAAAAATAAAGATTTGACATATTTAGA
>MJUU01030485.1:68802-87249 GCA_002080025.1 Modiolus philippinarum
TTCAAGCGGAAAATATAGGTCAAAGTGACCTAATTTTGCCTGGATGCTGACCTACCATCAGAGATGCATGCATATGCAAGGTTACATGATCCTACCATGTACAGTGACTGAGATCTGAACTCGGACGTAAACTTGAATGTAAGTCGTTCAAGCGGAAAATGTACGCCAAAGTGACCTAATTTTGCCTGGATCCTGACCTACCATCAGAGATGCATGCATATGCAAGGTTACATGATCCTACCATGTATAGTGACTGAGATCTGAACTCGGACGTAAACTTGAATGTAAGTCATTCAAGCGGAAAATATAGGTCAAAGAGACCCAATTTTCTTGGAGGAAGTGAGATAGCCCAAGATGCATCTGTATACAAAGTTTGATGATCCTACCCTTCGTAGTTACCAAGATATATACCTAAATGCGGACGCGGACGCAGACGCGGATGTAGACTTGGACGCCGGTGGTACTCCAATAGTCCTCCTCAACTTCGTTGAGGCGAACTAAAAATGCATCAAAATCGGACTTAAAATAAAAAATTTATTGTTTTTGAGATTTGCCCCTGTTGGGTCCCATTTATCTTGAGAGCAGTACATGCTACGGAAATCCGTTGGCATACTACGGATAGGAAATTTCCTCAGAAGCACACTGAAAGAAACCCCATCAAAATCCGATCAATAATAAAGATTCTACAGACAAATATGTGAAAACACCCAATTTAACCCTTTTTGGCCCCTTTTTTAAAAACGGGTGGGGCCACAATGACCAAAACTAAGCCAAGCCTTCCTTTTGTACCAAAGAACATTATGTTACGACAATGACGACGACGACAGCACCATACCATTACATGACCGCAAAAATTTTTGCGGTCGTATAAAAACAACCATTATGTGGGGAACCAACCAAGGACTATTATGAGTATAAGGTCATCTCAGTCAGTTGGAAAGGGCATGAAAATAAAAAACTAGAGGCTCCCAGGAGCCTGTATCGCTCACCTGGTTTTCAGTTGCCACAATCAAGGTAACAATGTAAGTTATACAGTTGATCTTCAGTTTCTCAAACTTTCTTAGGTCGAACACCTCCAATATCTTGAACTGTTTTTAAAGGCTGATCCTGTTTTATTATATTTCTTTGTTAGGATTTTTTTTATAAAAAGGGGTCTTGCTAAGGACCACTTTCGACACCAGTTTTGAAGTCGAGACGTCATTTTGTTAATGGCAGTCAACAAACAATTTTCAACATCAGTTTTGAAGTCACAACATCAATATCTATTTGGAAATCAAATTTCATTGAAATCGGACAATGTTGAATTTTCCCGCCTTTTTTGGCGGCCATTTTGAAAATGGCAGTCAATGAACAATTTTCAACTTCGGTTTTGAAATCGCAACATCAATATCTATTTGGAAACCAAATTTCATTGAAATTGGACAATTTCGAATTTTCCCGCCTTTTTTGGCGGCCATTTTGAAAATGGCGGTCAACGAACAATTTTCAACTTCAGTTTATAAGTCGCAACATCAATATCTACTTGGAAACTAAATTTCATTGAAATCAGACACTGTTGAATTTTCCCGCCTTTTTTGGCGACCATTTTGAAAATGATGGTCAAGGAACAATTTTCAACACCGGGTTTGAACTCCCAACATCAAGATCTATTTGGAAACCAAATTTCATTGAAATCGGACAATGTTGAATTTTCCCGCCTTTTTTGGCGGCCATTTTGAAAATGGCGGTCAAGGAACAATTTTCAAAATCAGTTTTGAAGTCGCCACAGCAAGGCAAACATTTCATTAATTTACACTAAACCTTTTGGAAATAAAAGTCGAAAATTAAAAAAATTCAGTGAAAAAAGGGCAATAACTCCTACAAGGGTTTATGGATTTTCTTCAAAATTTCAGGGTAGGTAGATCTTGATATGCTGAACATTTTTGCAATTTACATTTGACTTCTATCTGTTACACTTTTTGTAATAAAAAATAAAAAATGCCAAAATTTTGAAAATTTAACGGAAAAAGGGCTATAACTCCGAGATGGGTTTTCGGATTTTCTTCAAAATTGCAGGGTAGGTAGATCTTGCCATGCTGATCATTTTAACCCCCATGTCAGATTTTTGATATCTGTAACGGTGTTCGAGTTATTTGCAAAAAACAGCAATTTACCCCCATGTTCTATTTTTAGTAACAGCGACCATGTTGTTTGGTCTTCGGACTAATCGAACACAATTTTGAAACTGCATACCCTGGTGATGATTCAGGCCAAGTTTGGTAAAAATTGGCTCAGTGGTTTCAGAGGAGAAGATTTTTGAAAAAGTTAACGACGGACGACGACGGACGCCAAGTGATGGCAATAGCTCACATGGCCTTTCAGGCCAGGTGAGCTAAAAAAACACTTTTTGAGAGAGGACTACCTAAGGACTATTGTGGCAAAGTTTAGCACTTTTTAAGAGAGGACTACCCAAGGACTATTGTGACAAAGTTGAGTCCAAATTGGCACAGTCGTTTGAGAGGAGAAGCTTTTTGAATGAACAAGCAGAAGACAGATGTAATGAGATTGCAAAAGTTCATTCTTGCCACAGCCAGTTCAGCTAAAAATTACATTGTAGTCATATTGACAAAAAAAAAGTTATTTCTTTGTACTTGTTACTTAGAAACTGAATGTAATATGATTTTTAGTATTCATTTAAAGAAGGCAAAAGGCACGTTTTGTTGTTTTTTGTTATGGTGGGGAGAATGTTTGCTTTGTACTGATATTCAAAATTTCAAAGTATTATACCTTTAATTATTATGAAATATTGAAAGAAAATGGAAGAATGCCCCTGCCTCCTTGCAATCGAAACCCATAAATTATTAAAGGCATAACTATATACAATATATATTTATCAAATATTATTATAAAGGATCTTTCTCCTGTGATAAATAGGCACTGGAACTGGTTTGGTTTTGATATAATGTGTAGTTCCAACAAATAATCTGAGAAACAGTCTTATATGTAATACTAATCTATTTTTAGCAACTGTGACCTTNTGCATTGTAGCTGTCTCACGTCCTTGTTTTGTCTTTGTTTTTATCTGTTACCGTTTTTGCCATGTCTTTGGACTTCGATTTTTGTAGTCATCGCTTCCTTTGTTCCTTCGGTATTCTACTGCTGTTGTTTCAGACAAAACAAGAGCTGTCGCTGAATGGCAGCCAAATAAACCCCCGCTCATAGAACCCTGAATCGATATGGTAAGCGCAAATTTAAGTGGGTGTGGACACAATAAAGGTGTGTTACAACTTTAAGTGCTTTAAGAGGGGTTGCACTTACGAGGTTACCCATACATAGGGAATCTATGAAAACTCAAAAGTCAAATTACCTCCCCTTCCTGGTTTCCGACAATCATATTCCTTCATGCACATCTCCATATAGTGTTCTTCCTTTGTGTAAAGATTCATCAAAATCTTTCAAGTGGTTTAAAAGGAGTTGCGCTTACAAGAATTGTGGACAGACGGACGGAAAGACAGACAGGCAGACAGACAGGGTGATTCCTAAATACGCCCCAAACTTTGTTTGCAGGGGTATAAATATGGGAAGATATTTTCAGGTCTATTCAATCTACCAAGCAGTCAATACTGTAAACCAACTATTTTCATATATACATGTACTTTATTTTTTGTCCCTTCTGGTGAAGGTCCAATTACATGTAAATAATTTTTGCCATTTTTTTTTTATACATGTATAAGAATTAAAAACATTTGAGACAAGTTTTTTGCAATATTTTCATGCTCACAATGATAGCAAATATAAATTGCTCACGAGAATTAGTAGGTTTACAGTAAAAAGCCAGACTATATGCTGCTTTTGTAATTTATTGAATTGGCAATATTCACCATATTCCTGTGAAAGCAGTTTGTATTGCATGAAAAATAATTTTGCAGATATGCTTATTTCTAAGCAAAGAGATAGAGGGTGTGATTCTCTCTGATTCTCTCTCATTAAATATATAAAATTGTTGTCAAATATCAGCATTCTCTTTTCTAGATTTTGTCTTTCTGCATTACCTTATTGTTTGAACTAATGTGCCTAATAGTTGTTCTATTGTAAGATATTCACTTAGAGTTGCATTACGTCTATATCCCCATGATAGAGAATCAATGGTCATAGCATCCTCCCACTTCCTGGGTTGAAGTTTTCCTGCAAGTAAATGAGTCAAATCTTGTGTCAAGTGAATTCTAAAGTGAATTTGTCTACATATAAAATGACAAAATAACGAGATACATGAGCATGTGAGCTGTTAAAAGGGATGAATTGAAATCTAAAATATGACCTAAAGCACAAAAAACACATGGCAAAATAATAGAATAGAAACAATAAAAAGGTCGACCGATATATTTTGACAAATATGTCATCTACAAGTGGGTCATGAAGAATGAAGTAGTAGTTAAAAAATAATATATTGTTTACAGGTTAAACATCTTTGACATTGCGTGTACAGTGCTTAAAAATAATGTATATGATACAAGTAAAAAATCTTTGACATTATATGTACGATATAGGCAACATTATCAACATTCCAGCCACTGAAAAACATACGACATTGAGACTCATTAGTCATAGAAAGATTGTTTTACGTTTAAACCCCTGGGTTTTAAAGTGCCCAGTCTGAAAATAATCCGTTGTTCCATTAACGTACGTCTATTGTCCTGGCCTCCATGTAATTTTATTAGCACTGTTACTTGCATATCTTGTGGGCAGTGGTTAGGGAGTCTGAAATGATTGCCGACTGGGCAATCCGTATTATTACAGACAGAGTGGATGTGTTCCACAAAGAGGTCACCCAGTCGGCGGCAGGTCTCCCCTATGTATATCTTATGACACTGCCCACATATGATAGCATATAACAGATTCTGTGTTGTGCAGGTGTATCCATTGTGTATGGTAAATGTGTTGTCAGGACCTCGAATTAGTATGGGGACAGGTAACACATCTCAGTCTTTTACATCCTTTAGTGCCCCTGTAATTAGCCAGCACTACTTTAGATTTTAAGTTACCACTAGAGATACATAGATGATATTTTCGGTGTTTCTAGTAATTCTGATCAGGAACTCCAAAGTTTCATTGGCTTTGTATCGTCTTACCATCCAGCCATAAAATATACTTTCACTGTAAGTGAAACGGAATTGGCGTTTTTAGACATTTCCTGCAGGGTATCCGACTATGGCATTGAAACTTTGATCTTCAATAAACCCACTGATGCTCATTGTTACCTCAATTACAACTCTTCTCATCCTAAAACCTGCAAGGATGCTATTCCTAAGACGCAATTTGTAAGACTCAGGCGTCTTTGCAGTGATGAAGAAGATTTCAGAATACAGTGTAACAAAATGACATCATTCTTCACTTTAAGGGGATATCCCAAAGCTGTTGTTGACAGGACCTCGGAATCCATTTGTAAACAGAATAGACAACATATTCTGCATCCAAAACGCAAGTCACAGAATGACAGAGTACCTCTTGTTCTCAATTACCATCCCCACAACATAGCCATCTGCAACATTCTCTGGAATAATTTTAAGAGCATTATTATGGAAGACAGTTTGATGGCTGATGTTTTTCAATCAGTGCCCCTCATAACTTTTCATCGCAGTAAATCTCTTCGCGAGCATCTAGTCAGCAGTAACTTAAAATCTAAAGTAGTGCTGGCTAATTACAGGGGCACTAAAGGATGTAAAAGTCGAGATGTGTTACCTGTCCCCATACTCTTGAAACCAACGAAATTCGAGGTCCTGATAACACATTTACCATACAAAATGGATACACCTGCACAACACAGAATCTGTTATATGCTATCATATGTGGGCAGTGTCATAAGATATACATAGGAGAGACCTTACGCCGACTGGGTGACCGCTTTGCAGAACACATCCGCTCTGTCCGTAATAATACGGATTGCCCAGTTGACAATCATTTCAGTCTCCCTAACCACTGCCCACAAGATATGCAAGTAACAGTGCTAATAAAATTACATGGAGGCCAGGACAATAGACGTACGTTGGAACAATGGATTATTTTCAGACTGGGCACTTTAAAACCCAGGGGTTTAAACGTAACAATCATTCTATGACTAATGAGTCTCGATGTCGTATGTTTTTCAGTGGCTGGAATGTTGATAATGTTGCCTATAGTGTACATATAATGTCAAAGATTTTTTACCAGTATCATATACATTATTTTTAAGCACTGTACACGCAATGTCAAAGATGTTTTACCTGTAAACAATATATTATTTTTTAACTACTACTTCATTCTTCATGACCCACTCGTAGATGACATATTTGTCGAAATATATCGGTCGACCTTTTTATTGTTTCTATTCTTTTATTTTGCCATGTGTTTTTGTGCTTTAGGTCATATTTTAGATTATAAATTCATCCCTTTTAACAGCTCACATGCTCAAGTATCTCGTTATTTTGTTATTGGCCTTTAGAGCTGTTTCGCAACACATATTTTGTTTTATACATATAAAACAGAAAAAAGAAGGGAAACGGGGAATGTGTCAAAGAGACAACGACCCAAAGGGGAGTATTAACAACTCAAAGCCACCATAAGATCTTCAATGAACGGTGAGAAAACCCCACACCCAAAATGTATTATCTTTAATTAATTCATTTAATATATACATACAAACAATCATTAAGTGCCAGAATCAATTAGTGCTGTTCTGTGACAATTCAAGGAATGAATGTATCAAAACGCCATAAGCAACACATTTATACTGAATATATTACTCAATTTAATTGACCTGACTGGTCACGGGTCAATTATATCTTGTTTATTCGTTTTTAATCTATCTTCAAGATAGAAAATTAAGCCACTCTCAACCTGTGCAATAAATTTTAGTAATACTTGTATTTCTACTTCACCTAATGGCATAATATTGCCTTAAGGTAAATTGTACTGTAAAATAATAATTGCTTAGTTTAAAAACTCCAGCAACTTTTTATTAAAGTACATCTGTTATTCGAACATTTTGCATGACTGTCTTGGAAATAATGCATATGTAGATAGAGTTGATATCCATTGATATTTTAATTATTTCATGTCGTTTAACTTATTTCTCTCATATATTTCTTTTTATCACCCCGGATCTTTAGATCGGGGACATACTGTATAAGTGGTTAATTTCGCGGGATGCAAATTTCACGATTTCTTTCAAAACTCCTGGATTTTATTTTCGCGGGACTCAAATTTTCGCGATTGCTTATCATTTACTGTATAAAGCCTCATATATATTATATTTCGCCGTATGCAATTTTCGCGATTCCAGAATGGTCGTGAATAAAGCGAAAATTAAGTCCTCTCAAAAATAACCACTTATACGGTATTGTTTTTGTCCTGTCTGTCTGTCTATCTGTCTGCAACTTTAATCTCACTCATAACTTTTGAACTAGTTCTAGTATGTTATATTTCTTTTTTAAAGTTAATGCGTTTGCGAAATATGTTTTTTGATTGGATTAAAGATATAAGTAAGCATGGTTGATCATGTCCATGGTGAAGTGAAAATGAGCCAATGGAAGAGCTACAAAATGTGATGCCAAGCCATAATATTAACCAATAAAACACCACCAAAAAAGTGTTATTAATAGTTCATGACTTCAAATTATCATTTGGTAATACAACAAAAGCTGTCGCCATATTGCGGCTACTTATACCCACTGATCCTTGATCCCTGAATCAATATGGCAGGTACAAAGGAGAAGGTGCGTCAAGGGCCCTAATATGATTTTATGAAATCACTGAATGTGTTTATCAAGAGGTTCAATAGATATAGATTTACAGTTACCAGTAGGTAATCATAAATATTGATGTACTATTACTGAGACTTTGGGTGTAGTAGAAGGGACTGATTTGACATTTTGCCAAAAAAATAACAAATTAGAAAATTTTTAACTATTTTTTTCTTTATAGGATACATAAAGTGTATACAAGAACCATAAAAATATGTACATGATAAGTTCAACTCACATGTACGTATACATTAAGTTGGTAAATTATCTAATTGGTTCTTGAATGTGCTCCATATTTTGGATTACGAAAACAGTCAGAAAATACGCCAATTTTGTTGTATTCCTATAAAATGTTCAAAAGTAGCTTTTTCATGATGTCAGAACTTTACCTTTTGTGACGTCATGTGTTCAAAAGTTAGTATTTTTCTTTTAGTGTTATCTCAACTTCAAAACTTTAAAACAAACTTTCATGCAAAGGTGCAACTAAGAAATTGGCTTAAATTTTGGCCCATATCAGGCCCTTATGCAACTAAGAAATTGGCTTAAATTTTGGCCCATATCAGGCCCTTATGGCATCTTGTCCTGTAAGTGTGATTGGACACATTAAGGTGTGTACAAAGTACAAGTGTGGACACAATACATGTATGGACATAATGATATCATCCTAAAGAAATAACTTTATGATGAAAATATTTTGTTGAAATTGGACAAAAACACAGAATTAATTTGGACACAATATGCACTTGCCATTGGATGAATCATTGAAAAATTACTCAAACTCATTGCAAAATAAATCAATAAAAAACCAAGTCAAATTATCCCCTCTTTAAGGTTTCAGATAATAATTATATTCCTTCATGCACATCTCCTCATAATGTCCTTCCTTTGTGTAAAGTTTCAGCAAAATCCTTCCAAATTGTTAAGAGGAGTTGGACTTACAAGGTTATCTGGTGAGAAGGAATTGAGAAAAAGTCAGTCAAATCATTTCCCCTTCCTCATGTTGGACAATAATCATATTCCTTCTTGCCATCTCTTTATAGTGTCCTTCTTTCGTAGTAAGGTTCATTGAAATCCTTTCAGTGGCTTAAGAGCATTTGAGCTTACCGGGTAATTTGGAGATAAGGAATTGATAAAAAGTCAAAGTCAAATTATCTCCCCTTCCCGTTTTCAGATATAATTATATTCCTTCATGCACATCTCCATATAATGTCCTTCCTTTGTGTAAAGTTTTATCAAATCCTGTAAGTGGTTTAAGAAAGAAGTGTGGACAGAAGGACAGACATACAGATAGGGTGATTCCAATATTTCCCTAAACTTCATTTGTATGTGTGTGTGTGTGTGGGGGGGTGGGGGTGGGGTAGGGAATGGTGGTGGTTGGTTGAGGTCAGGCTCTTTGGGGTGGTGGTGGGGTTTGGTGTTGAAGGGGGTACAATTAACATACCTGGATTATATCTGTCATGGCAGGTAAAATATCCACCATGTTTACACAAAGTACCACTACCCCATCTATCATTTGTAACAACTGTATCTTTTACTGGGCTAAAATAAATATAATGTGTGTATTTTACATAAACTGTCGAAAAATAAATCTACCTGGATTATATCTGTCATGGCAGGTAAAATATCCTCCATGTTTACAATGTGTACCACTTCCCCATCTATCATTTGTCACTACTGTATCTTTTACTGGGCTAAAATGTAACAAATATATATATATATTAAGAGTATTCATTGTAAAAATACAGAGTTCTTTACACGATTTGAATTAATCTTGTTGGACATTCTGACCAGCAAGTTGGAAAGTATTGTTGGTCCAAACAACCAGTTGTCGAACAGAATGAAAAAATTCTTGATAACAGAACAATAAACTGAGATCTCTGCAGATTATGTGGCAGCAATGTACATGTATTTGTCAATCAGCCAATGGGAACGCTGTGCCATTTTGATAGTAATTTTCTGTCAATTTTCTACATTATCCTGCTTGATACCAGGTATGTCTATATTTCATAAATGTTTACATTTGTGGCAGACAATCGTCAGCTATGAGGCCATTTTTGTGTAAAACAACATTTCTAAACCTCTCAAATGAAGATGGAGGGCATGGCAAATTTCAGAACATTACAAATGGCGGTAACCGAACCGATTATTTCAAGGAAATTCATGTTGGACCACCGGACTAACATATTAGCATTTGATGTTGGTCCTTGCATATTTTTGTCAGCTAAACCAACAAACTGACACTTTTTAAGAACTCTGAATTATACATGTATTAATAGGCAACAATCTTAAATTCTAATTCATTATTGACCTATTGGTGATGAAATGAAATTGAGTAATCTTAAGATTAAACGGCTATTGAAAAGGTCATGAACTTATACAAATGTATTTAAATCGCAAAATATCTTTTAAGTTCCTTTATTTGTCTAAAACATTAATTCATTGTTGACTGATATTTATTTGCCCATAAACACTTGGTTTTTCTTGATATCCTACGAAATGTCAATTTAAATTCTGATGCTGTAAATGTGGATATTTTCGCAGGGTGTTATTTTCGCAATTTTGTTTGAGAAAACCTTTCACAAGGGGTTTATTTTCGTGCTCAAGGCCTTTGATATTCGATAATGTCATTGCTTTTAAATAGGACACTTCAAAATAGGAGTATTAGCGAGGGGGGAATTTTTTGCAGATTTTTTTTATCGCGAACATAGTGAAAATTACCCCTGCACGAAAATTTCCAAGTTTACAGTTTATCAAAGTATTAATCAAAGAAGCCCAAGATAGGGTAAGGACCCAAAAACATGAAAAAAAACCATAAGTTTCAGAAATAGGAGAAAATGAATCATTTAAAAGTTCTTGATTATCACACTTCTGCAGTCTAAAGGGTTAAACATAAAAATTCTCACGGAAGCCTGAACTTTAAGTATATAAGCCTTTGGACAGTATAACTACAATCAACAATGGCTTGAAAGGATAGATTTTATATATACTTTCACCTAAAGAACCAACAAAATATTCCATAAATTTAGAATTGTAATTTACCTTTCATTGTAAAGCCAAGCTAAAAACTGTGTAGAATTCCAGTATGTATCAGGGGCTTCCCAATCTCCATCTGACCATATCACATCTGGTTTATAATTGTTTACAAGCTCATACAGTGATGGCAAAGCCTTTTGCTTCAATAAAATAAACAAAATATTTATACAGTTACTTCAGTCTAATAAATTAATCCAAGATTCTGATTATAGCAAAATATTCAACAAATGATCAAACAATGCAATTTACCCAACGTCCATTGTGACGTCACTTCCTAGAGTGAAATTATGGAAAACTAGAATACTGACAAAGTCAGAAAGGACCCCGCCTCCTTGTGTGTCCCAAAAATTTGTTTGCATAATTTCATGGTAATCGGATTTTCCTCAAAAATGAAGAAAGCTTCCTTTGGTCAAGAAAAACCTTGAGTATCAAAATCATTTACATCCCTTAAGGCATTTTTAATTTACCGTACGACATAGAGCTAATTCTCAAAATATGCACTTTTTCAAATAAAAACTAAGTTTTTCCCTAAAAACTGTTTTCGGATTTTCCTCAAAAACATAAGGGAGCTTCCTTTGGTCAAGTTCAACCTTGAGTATCAAAATCATTAAAATCCCTGAAGGCAATCTTTAGTTATCATATGACAAAGAGGCAATTCTCAAAATATGCACTTTTCATATAAAAACGAAGTTTTTTCCCCAAAACCATTTTCAGATTTTTTATCAAAAACGAAAGGGAGCTTCCTTTTGGTCAAGTTCAACCTTGAGTATCAAAATCATTAAAATCCCTGAAGGCAATCTTAAGTTATCTTACGACATAGAGCTAATTCTCAAAATATGCACTTTTTCATATAAAAACAAAGTTTTTTCCCAAAAATCATTTTTCGATTTTCCTCAAAAACAAAAGGGAGCTTCCTTTAGTCAAGCTTAACCTTGAGTAGCAAAATCATAAAAATCGGTGAGGGCATTCTTGAGTAATCGTACGACATAGAGGTAATTCTCAAAATACGCACTTTTTCATATAAAAATGAAGTTTTTTCCCAAAAATCATTTTCTGATTTTCTTCAAAAACGAAAGAGAGCTTCCTTTAGTAGAAGTTGACGGACGGACAGACGGACGGACAGGCTGATTACTATAGGGTGCCGCCATTTCACGGCGGGGGCCCTAATAATTTCATGTTAGCTGTCACTTTTATTTCTCAGGGAATTTCAAACACAACAACACTAAAGCAACTTCATGCTTACAATATTTCCTATTAAATGTAGATTAGTCATGAGTGAATTTACTGTTCCTATCTGGAAGGAAGAAGAGTTACAGTTTACCCTGTCTTAACCCAACCCTAATCTGATTGAGAATTTTTGTTTAGTTTAGACAAGTTCTATTAACACATGTTAAGAGTATATCATTTACTACAAGATGACTGACCATAATCAGCAAACTGTTCCGTGAATATGTTGTTAATTGTCAATTTATTCAAGGAATTTTGTATCCTGTATATTTCCATATATTTTCATTTTGCATTTATGTATAGGTGCATGTTGTGGGTTGTCTTTAAATGTGGAGAAGGGTTAGAAAAAAGATTCTAAGTGTTTGAGGTCTCCACTTTTAATGGTATGTGTATTTATGCATGAGAGGGTATCAGTGTTTGTCATATATTACTCTGCCAGTTATATTTATGTTTGTTGCGATTTCCCATCCAGTGAAGTGATAAGAATGGATGCTTCATTTACTGATATCTATCAAAGGTTTTGCTCAAACCAGAGCCTGAATTCATTTAAACTTAGTATGAGAAATAAGCATTGAAGATCTCATGGTAACTTTAAGATGCAGAGCAACAATAAAAGCATTCAATTTAATTTTAAAATCATTTTTGATTACATGAAATTCTGTATGCAAGATGTTTTCTGATTCTGATTAATCTGTTCATTTTTCTTCAAAAGCATATATTATCATAAAAGGGTGGACAGGGTAAAGAATGAGTAGGGAGAAGGGGTGATAGAAAGAAGACCTGGAGGGAGAAAGCAAATAGGGAAAAGGTTGATAAAGGGACAAGAAAGGTAGAAGGGATGAAGGGACATGAAAGGGAGCCAAGAGAAAAGGGACAGGAGAAAGGTGAGGGGGAGAGTAGACAGGAGAGAGAGCAGAGGGGTTGGAAAGGAGAAGACACCCACCTGTCCAAGCCCTCAATGTGGTTGCTTACATGTATGTCATGTCACAAATAGAATTCCTCGAAAAACAATCTTGAGTTCTCAGCTTTCATGACATTAATTAAATGATAGTGAATGGCTTCAATTTATTATTACGGTCTATTGAATCTTTGACTCTAATGATCAACTCCATTTTTTTCATATCAATATTTTCAAGACGAAAGAATTTTTTGCACTTGTAATACAAGACAGTTGAATACTTGTATTTGTTTTGGGGTAAAATTACCATACTTTTGTTGGATGAACAAAGTTGATAAGTTGGATTTTTTTCTAGTTTGATTTTTACTGTGAGTCTTTTTGTGTAATTATTTTTTAGCCATTCACTACACATAGGGGAGGGTTTGGATCGAAGAAAACGAGTTTAACCCATCCACCATTTTTGTGCCTGCCCCAAGTCAGGAATATGTTGGTCATTGGCTTGTCCTTGTTTTCTTATCTTGATATTCGGGTTATCGGATGTGGTTTGTTTCCATTGATTTATTCACTTTTTCCTTTTTTGGGCCATTTAGGGCTTGCTATATGGTGTGAGGTTCCTCACTGTGTTGAAGACCTTACAGTAACCCCTAGATGTTTTGTTTGGGGTCGTTTAAACCTGGAGATAGGATGTTGTCTCCTTGACATTTACCAAATTTCCTTTTTTTTCATAGGTATAAATGTCTATGGTGAACTCTATATGAAGTGTCTTTTTGTAATTGATTATTTCTGTACATGTACCTCTGCTTGCTACTGAGACTTTTTTTCATAAATTTAGTATTTGATTGTGTCGTCTTTTTATATACCGGTAAGTACATGGTCCATTTACCCTTTCTCCATGTTCCAAGTTTACATGTAAAACCTTAATAAAAAGTGTAAAGAACTTACTTTGACAAAATCCTGAGTAAAGAAATGGTGGGCTTTATCTTCCAAATACACAGGGTTGAACCATTCAAACAAAGAATGGTATAGACCAACGTGTAAATTCTTCTTCCTTAATGCAGCAGATAATTCACCTGTAATGAAAATAACTTTCAAACATTTAAATTTGTGTTATACTAGTAAGGTGTCATATGATCAACCAGCAGAGTCTTGGAAAATTTTTCACTTAAACCACAGGATACAGATACAATATTTGATACTATGTATACAAAATAATTATCCTATGTTAACTGGAGACCATATTATGTATTTTTTTTAAATTTAAAATGCCAGAAATGGATATTTTGAGAAAACAGAGAATTTTTTTGTACTTAAATACTTGTAGATATCACTACTGAAATGTTCATACATCCATTCTCATAATATCACATGTATCATGATATAAGTTTGAGATTATACATTCGATGTTATACACAATTAACCTCAAATAGTTCTATAAATTATAATTTTTTTTCAGTTTAAAAAGGGTTCATTCTTATGATCTACATGTACATCTTAATAATTTTGATCTAAATAAACACATGACAAAGTTAATGGATTATTCTCCTATGACAGTAATTTTGTCATTTGATTTTTTTTTTTAAATTACAGTATTTTGACCTGTATCATTTAAAAACCCTGAGGCAAAATGTTTATATCATAAAATCTTATAGAAACAAAAAGTATCTCAATATACTTATAATTTGATGAATCGTTTCATCCTTAATTTTTTTTTAATAAAATCGTCTTAAAGGAAACTTGCCAACAAGATCCCTCTTTGGTCCAACATCCATTGTGTTCCAATTCCATGAATGTGCAGATGGCCAGAGTGTGTATCCTTCATGGTGTTTTGTGGTAAGGACAACATATCTACAAATAAAAATTGAAAGTTTAAAATAATACTTTACGAAAGGATATGGAGTAAATGAACATGAGACCATAACACATATGATAACTCAAACTGCAATAATTTAATGAGCTGTATGGCCATTTCGGAAATTAATTCCTCATCAGCAGCACTAGAATGTCTATCTTTTGTCATATTAAGGCCATAATTAAAAAAAATATCCTAGATTCTCGTCCCTGCTTGCCCAAAATTTGTCATCTGCGTTATTCTGATTTTTGGCCAATATGGGTAAATTTTCTTTTAAAATGACAGCATTTTTCGTAAAATATTCAATTATGGAGTATCTGTAAGTGATAAATATGTACGGGGACAAAGATTACTAGGAAACAAGAGTCCATGGACGAATATTCCTAGGAAAATAAATCCAAGTGGACAGATATTTCTAGAAAATTTTGTCCTGCCGGACATATTTTACTGTAACATATCATCTTGTTAATGTTGTTAATTATCTGTGTTATTAGAACTAGACCTAAATTCCACTTGAAATAATTTTGTTGTATCCAATTTGGAAATGAGGAATTTAAAATAGTGTTTAAAAGATTGTATTTCTTTTTTAAAAATTATTTTTCATTTTCAAATTCTAAGAATTTCTTTTTTGACATAATTACATGTACATTTTTCAAAAATATTTTGAAGATTAACTTTTTTTGTATATCATAATTAAGATATATCCTAGAACTACGAGTAAAGTCATTCAAAGCCTTTTATTACATATTTCATAAATTAATTTTATAATGCTGAATTGAGATAACCAATGAAATGATATGGAGTAAATGTACGTGAGAACAAGATGTGTTTGTGAAACACTACATATGCCCCCAGCACCAATTTTTTTAACTATGTGACCTTGAGTGTCCTTTGACCTGACCTAATTTTTGGGGGCATATTTACATGTATGTTCCTCTTGGCCAGACCTATACACCTGCTAAGTATGATAAATCTACCTGGTATCTTGAATAGTTCAAAAGTTATAGCCAAGATTAAAGTTTTGAACATACAGACAAACAGACAGACAGACAGGACAAAAACAATATGCCCCCGATCCTTGATGTGGGGGCAATAAATACATGGTAGAACCAAGCAATGGCACATTGCTTTTATTGTTGTTCCTCAACTTGACCTCACCACAAGGACTCCATCAATGAGCCTTGCTCATACCTTATAGTTGGTCAAGGATGTCCCCAGTACTGAGCAAGGGGAAATAATTGCTAGATATCAAACAACACTATATCCATGTCTTTAACTACTCCATACTGCATAGATGAGAGGTTGTCAACAACCATAAATGTTCTTACAATCATATCATCTGCAAAAAGTCTAACAGAAGATTAAAAGGATCTTGCATAAGGTCTGATTAAAGATCGGGATATCTTTCACAAGTGTAAGAAACTTGGTCGTTGCATTGTGACGTCAGGTGTTTTATGACGTTAAGTCATGGTAACGATTGTTGTATCACAAAAATCAACACGTCTGGTTGGTCATTTACCGATGTGAGATGAAGTCACGTGCATCCATCTCACATGGGTCATCTCCCACTGTAAAACACCATTTACGGAAGAAACATGCATTCACTAATTCTGTGTTGATATTAATGGTCCAAAAATATATAGCTTTGTGACACTTTCTTGATTTTGCTAGCCAAAAAGAATAAAAAATTTGAAAAAATTCTAATAACGTCTTTTCTCAAATTAACTACATTCAAGCTAGAAGATTAAAGCCAATGTCCAACCTTGAGCTTGCATACTTTATCAAATTTAGATTTTCAGGGTTCATACACTTATAGTACTTTTTCATGATTTTTTCTTCAACATAAATATATACATACATGTATATATTCATATTATTCATGTATAAAAATTCAAAATGAGAATTTAGCTGCAAGTTTCAACCCGCCAAAACCAATCATAGCTTGATATTTATGTAATGCATGTAAAGTAGGTCTTTAAAATCTAATGATGGATTTTCTATTCTTGTAACTTTAAAACTTAACTAGATGTTGTCGGAAACGACAGCTATCCCCGCACTCCCTGTTTGACACAGAAAACAGTTGTTAT
Source organism: Modiolus philippinarum (assembly GCA_002080025.1). Lineage (NCBI taxonomy): Eukaryota > Metazoa > Mollusca > Bivalvia > Mytilida > Modiolidae > Modiolus > Modiolus philippinarum. The sequence goes on from MJUU01030485.1 coordinate 85,654, forward strand.
ACACCCTGGGCATAATTTTTTTCATTATTTTTTTAATCTACCTATTGATAGTCATTATTGTTACTAAAAGAATTCTAAGATATATGGTTGCTAAGTAGAATTCCAAAAAATAAGAGGTCTTTGAGACTTTCAGGAAATTTACCAAAATTGGAATCAAATATTTTTGAAATTCAGTTTATGAAAATGTTCGTCCTAAACTACACAAACATTTTAAGTATGGTTGCTAGGTAGAATTCCAAAAAAAATAAGTGGTCTTTGAGACTTTCAGGAAATTTACCAAAATTGGAATCAAATATTTTTGAAATCCAATTTATGAAAATGTTCGTCCTAAACTACACAACCATTTTAAGTATGGTTGCTAGGTAGAATTCCAAAAAAATAAGTGATCTTTGAGACTTTCAGGAAATTTACCAAAATTGGAACCGTCTTTCAGAATCCTAAGTTCTCAGAACTTTGTTTTTTACCAAACACTTGTCAGAATATAAGATAATATGCCAAAATTAAAAAAAATATATTTGTCTTTGACATTTTCAGGAAATTTACCAAAGTTGGAACCAGAACCAAAATTCCAAAAGCTTATTGCAAATCTATAGACTATATGCAACAATTCTGCATAAAGATCTGATCCCTAAATCCAAAAATGTAAGAGGAGTTTGCGTCATATGCCACATGTGTCTAATCCACATCTTTGGGTCTTTGTTAAAATTGACATCATGGGGCCTCTTGTTTGCACCAAGACCAATATCAAAAATAAGAAAGCTTATTGTGCATCTACAGACTATATGCAACAATTCTATAACAAAATTAAATCCATAAATCCATAAATGTAGGAGGAGTTTGTGTCACATGCCACATGTGTAAAAATTTACATCATGGGGCCTCTTGTTTGCACAAAGACCAATATCGAAAATCCGAAAGCTTATTGCGCATCTGCAGACTATATGCAACAATTCTACAACAAAATTAAATCCCTAAATCCAAAAATGTAGGAGGAGTTTGAGTCACAAGAAAAGTGTGACGGACGGACGGACAGACGGAGGGTATAACATTATCCCCGAACTTTCTTCGAAAGTGCGGGGATAATGAGCATGAAGAGGGAATTTGATGAATTAATGAACATCCATTTAAACATTGTTATATCATGTTCATTTTAAGACCAAGGTTAATAAACTAGCTGTACTTTTTGAAAACTTAAAGGAGACTAGCTACATTTGTATTTCTGCACAATTTTGTGCCAATTTTTTATTGAACTGATTTATTATGGTGTAACCAAAACATATTTATTCTGAAGTAAGTCCCCTCACATTGAATTCTCTCTGTAACAGGTTTGTAAATGTTAACTAAATTTAAAAAATTGTAACTGTACCATAACAAATCACTTGGAAAGACGTAACTTTTAATCTTTTTGGAATAAAATCACAGACATACTATCACGATGATAGACCTAAAAAGCCTTAAAACAGAGTGGGGAGGATTAAATTTTATGACCCATTTAACCTGTAATTTCTTTGAAGTTTACCTACTTAATTAGATATATTTTTACCCGTAAAACAGGAAATGTCCTAACAAAACTTTGGTTTATTGCCCCCCCCCCCC
>MJUU01030485.1:95109-111734 GCA_002080025.1 Modiolus philippinarum
TGGAAGGGACCATCTAAGGACCATTGTGACTAAGTTTGGTTATAATTGGACTTGTAGTTTCTGAGAAGAAGATCTTTGAATGTCTTTTCCATAAGGTCCAGTGTTAAAACTATGTTCCCCGCTGGCGGCCATCTTGGATGAGGTACGGACCTGCCGGATACCTTTTTTAAAGGGGACCACCCAAGGACTATTGTGACCAAATGTGGTTCCAATTGACCCAGTGGTTTCAGAGGAGAAGATCTTTGAATGAAAAGTTTACGCCGGACGGACGGACGGACGGACGCCGGACGCCAAGTGATGGCAAAAGCTCACCCTGGCATAGCCAGGTGAGCTAAAAAGAAATGGTATTTTCACGTGGTTATCAAAACAACGGCAGTAGAATACCGAAGGAACAAGGAACAAGATTACACAAATCAAAGTCCAGAGACAAGGCAAAAGCAAGAACACCAAAAGACGGAAGACCAAAGACACCACATGCCCACAAAAAACATGAACATTATATATATAACACAAAAAACTAAAGCACTAACAGTGTGAACTCTCAATAAACAAGAGTGACATCAGGTGCCCCGGAAGGGTAAGCATGTACTGCTCTCTGCACAGCACCCGTCACACTGTCAGTGGGTCAATCCAGGGTAAAGTCAAAACCGGTAATGTCAAATCTGGGAAGACGCGAATCTAGCTGAAAATGTCAGTTTTTTTTGTGACACTGACATTTCATATCTATCTCTGATGTCGTGGTGACGGCCATAGAATTTCTGAAGGGACGAAAGTAACAAAGGCTGAACATATCCATGACTCAGCAGTTTTTGTGACAGTGCTTTTGCTCTTTCCACAAAGTCACTGTATGTACTGCACGCTCTACAGTAACGAATTAATTGTGAAATATATACTCCATATGCTGGGGATGCAGGTATATTGCTGCAGAGAAAGGGAAAGTTCACACTGGAAAGTCAAAATCATCACGTTTGTCATATAATCTAGATTTCAGACGTCCATGTTCGTCAGTGTATAACAAAAGGTCAAGGTATGAAGCAGAATCGGGTGTATCGGTTGTCTCTTTAATTTCAAGTTCATTGGGGAGATACGATGTAAATATTCTTTAAATCTTGGGTTATTAAGAGAAAATACATCGTCTATATATCTGAAGCTGAAATTAAAAGTCTGGGCTAGTTTTTGTTTCTGTTGTATCAGCCCTTGTAAAACTTTGCTTCATATGAAAAAAGGAAAAGGTCAGCTAAAAGTGGCGCACAATTTGTTCCCATAGGAATCCCTATTGTCTGTTGAAAAACACGGCCTCATTTTGTCGATCAAAAATTCAAGCATCTTAATCACGTCATATTCACTGTATTTCTTATTTGACTCAGTGTGGTTCTTTACCTATTACCAGATAGGAATACCTGCCTTCTCCGTTTTTGGTACAGAAACATTGATGTATCAGATCGGAAATTACTGTTTTAAGTTTATTATGGGGAAGAGTTGTATAAAGGGTAGAAAAATCAAAAGTTTGAATGCTATTGCAGTATGCGAGACTGTTTGAGGAGAGCTGTTCAAGGAGATCTTTGGAATTTTTAAGAATCCACATCTGATTCACGCCGCTCGTGGAATAGGCTTTTTCGCAGTAGCTTTTTAGATCATCTCTAACTGCAGTCAGTAAAGTGGTAAGGAGTTTGGATAATGGCTTAGTGGTGCATCTGTAGGGATTCTTGTAAAGCTTAGGCACCCAGTAAATATAAGGGAGATAACTATTATTCTCATCAACTTTGATACCGAATGATGCTAACACAGAAGTGTGATTTGTGATTATCTCGTCTCTTGATAATGTAGTTGGGGAATAAGTAGGATTGCCAGATGAAGTGTCAATACCCATCTCCTTAACAAGACAGTCTAAATAGTGTTTCTTGCATACAAACACAATATTGTTAGAAGCTTTGTCTGTAGGTACAATGACGTATTTTTCCTGGAGGTTTGTCAATGTTGATCATCAAATATGCTGGGCGTTCTAGTTTTCATAGATGTTTTCAAGCGCCGGATACGATTCATGATTGATGACTTAATCGACCTGATCCAGTCTGACAATGTCTCCACATCTTCTTTTTCTTTCTTCGCCCACATTCTGGCATAGTCTTCAACTGCATCCATCATAATTTTGAAGTTATACTTCCAGTTGATGTGCTGGGGTTCACGGAATTTTGGACCTTTTGAAAAAAATATCTCGTAATTTTTGGTTTCCAACGATATCCAGGTCACCCGTTATCGCGTGTCCAGCAGGACTATAGTTGAATGGGGAAGAGGAGCAGGTGCAATCAGGCGGTTTGGCTCTAAAGTCATCAATCTGGAAATCACGCAATACCCGTTTGTGATTGAAAATAGTGGTTGTAATAGATTTAGTGTAGGAATAAGAGATAAGTGGAACAGACTGGTCTTTGAAGTAAGGAGGAATGTTAGATTTCACCGTTTTGTTGTGCAGAATGTTGGAGAGATTAATGGCATCTAGGCCTTTGTTAGCAAACTGAATTTTAAGAAATGATCGGTTTTCAGGTTTATTTGCAGAAGTTGTAACAGGTTTGAACAGTCTGTGAGAAACATAATTTAAACTTAATTTTGATATAGTGTGTCTACAAGAAACACACAGTACTTCTCAAGATATAGAGAAATGGAAAAAGGGGTGGAAAAATCACGGAGGTGGAGATAGTGAATGGAACTCTGGTACAAGTGAATCTAGGGGGTAGGTTTATTATTCAATAAGAAATTTCGATACGACTTAGAGGTAAATTTCGTGATAACGACTGTCGCTATATTGATTTTATAGTTAAAAGTGAGTATATGAAAATTGCGATAAAATGCATTTACTCGCCAAACGAAGGCGGTGACAGAAAACGTTTTTTCGAAAGTTTAAATTTTGTTCGGTCCGAAAGTTACGTTACCATAAATAATGTGGTTTGCGGCGATTTTAATTGTGTTCTTAATAAGGGTATAGATAGACAGCCGTCACATGCGCGGGAGGATACTGGATTATCTGAATTAAAAACCGTAATGAATGATAATTACTTATGTGACATTTGGCGTTATTTAAACCCCGAGGTGAGAAGATATACCTTTAAACGTAATAATTCTAAATCTAGAATTGATTACATATTGACAAGTAAAAACTTAATCAGTAAATTGTCCAACGTAAAAATCATTCATTTTCCCTTTAGCGATCATGACTTGTTAACAGCCAAAGTGAAAATGATTGATATTGAAAGGGGCCAAGGGATATAGGTAATGAACGAAAATACCATAAAAAGTGACGTTTTTAAAAATGTTTTTAAAGAATTTTGGCGGCAAAGACAATCTAAAATAGATCAATACACAAATATTAGGGAATGGTGGGATATTACAAAGCATAAAATTAAAGCATTGTGTATTGAAGTTTCAACGTCGTTAAATATAAGTAAGAAAAGGTTAAAGCAGATGGAAAATAAATAAGAATTATTAAAGATACAAAATTCCGAAAGTCAAAGTAATTTAATCATTACACTGGAGGAAAAAATTAAAAATGCTTATGAAAAACAAACCGAATCAACTATTTTAAGGTCAAAATGTCGATGGTATGAAGAAGGCGAGAAATCAACTAATCATTTCTTCCATCTAGAAAAAAATACATGGTGAAGAAAAATTATGGCAAAAAATTAAATATGAGGATGGTTCTCATAAGTCAGACATTCAATCGATATTAAATGAACAACTAAAATTTTATGAAAAACTATTAAAATCTGAGGGTTGGGATGAGGAACAGGGTGATATTCTTTTGCAGGCGGTGGACAACAAACTGACGTATCGTGAGAAACAAGATTTAGAAAAAGATATTGATGAATCTGAAATTAAAAATGCAGCGATGTCTTTGAAAAAACATAAGTCACCTGGTGAAGATGGCATAATAGCTTTATTCTACCAGTTATACTGGAATGACATTAAAGATGTTTTCTTTGAATTGATAAATGAAATATTTCATGGGTTTAATATGTGTGATTCACAAGGTAAAGGTGTAATTTCATTATTATTTAAAGGGGGTGAGAGGGAGGATATAAAAAATTGGCGACCAATAACACTACTTAATTGTGATTATAAGATAATTGCGAAAATTTTAGCCTTTAGATTAAAAAAGTTTTACCAAATATTATACATAAAGATCAACGGGGTTTTATCAAGGGTAGAAATATATCAGATGCTAATAGACTGATCCAAGATATAATTGAATATGTTGATACTGAAAATGAGGAAGGTGTTATAATATTCCTAGACCAACAAAAGGCATTTGATCGGGTTGAATGGGGTTGGGTTCAAGCATGTTTAAAGAATTTCAATTTTGGCCCGAAATTTTGTGCATGGATTGACATGCTTTTAAAAAATTCCAAAACATGTATGAAAACAAATGGTTTCACCTCGAAATACGTTCCTATTTCAAGATCTGCACGCCAAGGTTGCCCAATTGCACCCCTTCTTTACGTCATTCAAGCAGAACCTATGGCATGCGCAATACGGAAAAATCCTGAAATAGAAGGGATAAGAATTCCTGGGTCTGAAGGGTTAATTGAAACTAAATGTACGTACATTTGTTGCAATACATTTAAATCGATTTTTAGTGACTACAAACATGACAAATATACCAACTGGACTTGTCAGGATATGATAAAAGCATTAAATTTTCTTCTTGATAATATTTTTGTTTGTTTCGGTGATACAGTCTATCAGCAAAAAATAGGTATTCCTATGGGTACCAACTGTGCACCTCTCATAGCAGATTTATTTTTTTATTGCTACGAGTTACAATTCATGGCAAAAATTCAAAAAGACCCTTCTAAACAGCATTTAGTGGATAAATTTAACAATACATATAGATATTTGGACGATATTTTGGCTTTAAATAATCCTGAATTTTCTAAATTTACAGATGAAATTTATCCTGCAGAACTTACTTTAAATAAATCCAATAGCAGCAATGATTATACTCCTTTTCTTGATCTTAATATATCAATAAATCAGGGAAAGTTAAACACTAAGGTTTATGATAAAAGGGATGATTTCTCATTCCCTATAGTCAATTTCCCCCATCTCAACGGCGATGTTCCGTTAGCCCCTTCTTACGGGGTCTACATTTCACAACTTGTTCGATATGCACGAGTATGTAGTAATGTTTCTGACTTCAACGACCGAAATCTTTTTCTCACTGAAAAACTTCTCCATCAAGGGTTTAGATATCATAAATTGATAAAATCATTCTCTAAATTTTATTTTAGATACATTGACTTATTAAGAAAATTTGGTTCTACATGCAGGGCTCTTATACATCAGGGCATTTCACAACCAAACTTCTATGGAAATATCATTTACAAAGCGCATAAATTCAAAAATTGTCCTTCCAAACTCATTAATCCGTTGAACAAACTTATTCATAACGGATATAAATACAGCATTGTTGTTAAATCTTTACTTCTGGTTTTTGGTGGCAAAAATATTGATCATCTCCTAAATGCTTTACACCATAACTAAATTTTAACAATTTTTCATATTGGCAGTATTTTGCATTGCACAATATCATGTTCTTCTTTCATAATTGATAATGTTATACCAAATCTATTTAGAAGTATTTCAATTGAAGTTTCACAGGAAGAAGGCTTGATATCATAGTCAACGGAAATTATGCCCTTAGCTAGCTGTCAGTTACTGCGAGCATTTGTCCGGACAGTACCTGTGTATATTGTCTTCATGTTTTATGTACTTCATTGTAAGGGTACTCGTCTTGATAAGTTGGACTTTTTTCTAGTTTGATTTTTACTGTGAGTCTTTTTGTGTATTTATTTTTAGCCATTCACCACACATAGGGGGAGGGTTTGGATCCAAGAAAACGAGTTTAACCCCACCGCAATTTTTGCGCCTGTCCCAAGTCAGGAATATGTTGGTCATTGGCTTGTCCTTGTCTTCTTATAAAATTTTAGTTTCTTGATATTTGGGTTATTGGATGTGGTTTGTTTCCGTTGATGTATTCACTTTTTACCTTTTCGGGCCATTTAGGGCTTACTATATGGTGTGAGGGTCCTCACTGTGTTGAAGACCATATAGTGACCCCTAGATGTTTTGTTTTGGATCGTTTTAACCTGGATATGGGATGTTGGCTCCTTGACATTTACCCCATTTCCTTTCTTTTTCATAAGATAAGTTTATTTGCTGACGATACTCAACTGTTAAATTAAAATGAAAAGTCATTGGAAAAGTCCTTTGATGTTCTACATATATATGAACAAGCATCGGGTGCCAGAAATAATTTTCAAAAAACAAAAGGGTTGTTTATTGGGAGAAATAAAGGACGAAAACCACGTTTTAAAAAAATAACTTGGATAAAAGATAATGTCAAAACTTTGGGGATGAACCATGTTTATAACATAGATGAAGAAGCAATCTGGAAACCAAAAATAGATAGGATAAATAGTTGTCTTCAAGTCTGGAAAACAAGAAATTTGACTTTCAAAGGTAAAGTATTGATTGTCAAAAGTCTTGTAATTTCAGTGATAGGTTACGAAATAGATATGAGAGGGATAGTTGAAATATATTTAAAACATATTAATAACTTAATTTGGACATTTATTTGGGACGGTAAAGTAAATCAGATGTTGCTTGGAGGAAAAAATGGGGGAATTGGTATGGTCAATCTGTTTTCTTTTGTAAAAAGTAAACACATAAAATTAATTTACAGAATTTTGCAAAGTCCAGAGGAAACCTGGAACGCTTTCGCGAAATTCTGGTTGACCAAATATGACCAGACAACTGGACAACAAGTCTTTCTTTGCCAGTGTTCAGACTTAGGTCCTCTGAATTTAGAAAATATACCAAAATTCTTCAGAACAATATAAAAGTCTTATAGTGATTTTGTTGGAATTTTTAAACCTACTACTGTTCAAGAGGTGCTTGATACTCCGATCTTCTGTAATACATTTATTAAATTTCAAGGTAAAAGTTTATTATTCAAATCATTTCTAAAAAGCGGATTAGTATACATCAGGGATATATTGGATGAAATTGAGGGGAATTTTATACAATGTAATCGTATATTTAACCGTCTTGTAGACAAAAGAAACTGTATATCGGAGTATTCAAAGTTGAAGAAAGCCATACCGGCTTGTTTTATATTTATTTTAAAGAGTGAAAATGTTCTAGCAGAACAGGTAGCGTATGAGATAAAATTGATAAATATGTCGATTTTTACAAAAAAGGGTGATATAATTAGTCATTCTAAGTTGAAATTAAAACAAATTCAGAATGTTTTTAATATCAAAATCACTCCAAAATCTCAGAATAAATGGAAGACTGAATATGAAAATACTAACCCCCCCCCCCCCCCNTTTAATTAGTCCTTCTAAGTTGAAATTAAAACAAATTCAGAATGTTTTTAATATCAGAATCACTCCAAAATCTCAGAATAAATGGAATAGTGAATATGAAAATTTTAAATGGGAAAATATTTGGGGAGTGTTAACTCAGTTGGGTATAAGGAATAAAATCATGGAATTTCAATGGAAATGTCTCCATAATATTTTATACACCGAGTATAGATTGAATAAGATGGGATTATCCCAAACTCGCGGTTGTTGTCACTTTTTTAAACATGTGTTTGAAACTCAAACTCATTTATTTTATAATTGTAAATTTGTGTATGAATTTGTTGAATATGTTAGCACTTTAATTAGAGAATTAAACTTAACGAATGTGTATGATTTATGTGAGAAGTCCATGTTGTTAGGTTTTTATGAAGGCTCAATACGGGAATTAATTTTAGTTAATATTATCCTAGTTATCTCTAAATGGGTTATTTGGAAATTAAGAAACTTTGTTAAGTATAAAAATGAGAGATTCAATGTAAATTTGCTGAAGGCTAACTTTGTTAAAGAAATCTAATTTAATCTCAAGTTGAGAAGTGAATATTTCACAAAAAAGCCTAACATAAATAATGACATAAATAGATTTATACATATTTTAAATAAGAATGAGAAATTTGATGGAACTAATTTCGTATAAGTGGTAAATTGTAAAAAAAAAACTTGATATATTTTGTCTTGTAGAAATATTTTGAGTGTGTAATGTATATTGTTTATTGTAATTCACAAGAGACGCCTGGGATTTTGTGAAATGTGTTAACAGGCAAAATTAGAAATAAAGAAATAAAAAAAATAAAGAAAGTAGTACGCAGTACTGTTTTTTTTTTCTTTTTGTAATTTATATCTGATTGTATTTATTTCTTTAAATGTAAAAGAAATGTCAAATACTGCGTATATATCACATATATTCATTAATCACGGACCATTTGATTTTCAGGGGGGCTGGGATTTTTACCCGAGCCGGGAAATTTTTTTCGGTCGCTCCGTGGGCCAGATAATATTTTCCCCAGATACACTATGCAAGGAAATTTTGTTGAGCCAGGCACTTTTTTTTCTAATGGACAGGATCAGGGCCATATTATTTTTTTTTTCAGCCCAGATGGTGGTCAGAAATTTTTTTGGGCAAAAATCGGGGCCAGAATTTTTTTTTAAAAAAATACCAGTCCCCCCCCAAAAAAAAAAATCAAATGGTCCGTGCCTTATGAAAGACTTTCTTGTAATTTTATGAATTGAAATGTGAAAATCGTATATTGCACTTTATTTGGGTATAATAGTTAGATAAAAACTTATGTATTAATATATACTTACGTTCTCTAAAGTCTTGTTACCCTTTAGATGTCTGTAAATCTTGGACATCAATGAATGACCATATGCTGTTAAGGATATTCGCGGGTCAATTTGAAAATGATCAGGATTTTATTTAAATGTGACCTTTTTGTTAAATTTGAACAAGAGTTGCCAATAGACACCATGGCTGGTTTTGGATAAGAGTGAAGTCAATGCACAATAAATATCTAATTTGTACATTTTCAAAATTGCAGCATTTTGAGAATTTCAAAATGTGATAAAATTAAGTCATATGCCAAATATGATGCCTATCACTAAATCCCTACCTTCTAGAAGCAAGGCTGAAGCTTTTAAAATTGCCTTTAGGGTAAGGTTAACGTCACAGTGTCTACAAATATGGTACCCACAGAAAGCTCTCACCATAAGGAAGTCACATACAAAATATGAATACACTATAACTAAAAGCCTTCCTTCTAGAAGCAAGGTTATAGTTTTTTTTTTAAAATTTGCCCGTAGGGAATGGTCAAGGTCAATATGTCTACAAATATGGAACCACAAGAAAGCTCTCATCATAAGGAAGTCACATACTAAATATGAACATCCTACCACTAAACAACTTCATTCTGGAAGCAAGGTTAAAGTTTTAAAATATTGCTCCCAGGCAAAGGTCAAGGTAAAAATGTCTACAAATACGATACCGCTAGAAAGCTCTCATCAAAAGAAAGTTACATACCAAATGTGAATACCCTACCACTAAACGACTTCATTCTAGTAGCAAGGTTAAAGTTTTAAAAGATTTATCCTAAGTGTCTACAAATATGTTACGATACCGCTAGAAAGCTCTCATCATAAGGAAGTCACACACCACATATGAACACCCTACCACTAAACAACCTCATTCTAGAAGCCAGATTAAAATTTTTAAATGCCCTAAGGGCACGGTCAAGGTCAAAAAGTCTACAAATATGGCACCATAAGAAAGCTTTCATCACAAGGAAGTCACATACCAAATATCATCATGCTAGCTCTTCAGGTCTATTCCACATGCAAGGTTAAAGTTTTTGCTGACGCCGGCGCCGACACCGGGGGTATGACAATAGCTACCCGGACATTCGTCCCTGCGGGCTAAAAAGAAGTAATTAAACGAAAAACAATGATAGGTTGATGATCTCATTTTTGAATTATATTTGATAAAAAAAATTCAGGAAACTCAACTAATTTGAATTTTAAAAGCATTGATAACACAAGCATTTCAAAACATTGTATAATATAAGCAATAATTATCAAGGAAGAAAAAAAATAAATTGGCTTTGATGAAAATTTGTTAGAATGCTCCTAAAGATTTATAGCGAGAAAGTACCAAATAAACAAAATACGGAGGTTCGTGTGCAAAAATTATAATAATTCTGAATGGATAAAACCAGAGAAGTCCTACAGAAATACCAAAATGTGACCAGCAAGCATCCTGAAGAACTGCTTTTCTAATTCTTTATATAAGAGTCTGATTCTTTCCAGTTTTCATTGTATCTGCTAGCTGTATACTACTTATTACCTGAAATAACAATCTACACGATAGAGGTATGTATTTATTAAAGTTTAAAGTTTATGCATAAAGATTTGTTTTAAGTAAATTTGTGATAGTAATATAATTTACATTTTATTGTCTACATAGAAGAAAAATTAAAGGTGTTGTGAACCTGGTGCTCGGAAATAAATCTCAACCAATCAAACAACCAATTTTCCTTTTTTAATTTTATAAACTTTATTTCCTCCCTTATTTTAAAATTATCATCATTACTTTATGATGCAATATAAATAAATGGATACCGAAATAATTTGAATATATATTGTTTTTAAATTCAGATAATCAATCAAAAGGTTTGCACTATCATATTATCATTTTGATGGAAGGTTTTCAATAAAAACTTTTTATTTGTTACAAAAAATATCATATTAAAATTTTCAAACAAGTTAGGTGTTTCTAGAATAAACATAAATTAAAATTAGTCTGAAGAATGTGAAAACTTTCATTCTTATCCAGACCATTAAATTTAAAAGAAAAATAAAAGTACCTTCATAGTCAATATCTTTGTTGTTGAGGTACTGGGCAAAAATATCCATCATCTTGTTTGTTGCGAGCTCTTCACTAAGGCAATACTTGATGCCGTTTTTAGGGTAATGATCTGGGGAAAGCCTTGCATTTACGTCTAATATAGTACAACAAGTTTTCTTTAATGATTAGCATTCGATGCAGTATTGTCGTGCCGCTAAACAGAAGAATCTTTCCGGAAATCCATCATTTCCAGTTACATAACAACGGTTGTGGTTATATGTGTAAGCAAATGCTCTTATATTCCTTAACTCCTGATGACAACTGTGTACAAGCCCCATTTCCAAATCCACAACGTGCATATCAAAGAACGTTGTTATTTTCCATTTGTTTGTTTGCTGTTCACAAATGAAATCGTTGAACTGTAAGCGCTGTTTAGCGCTATCCAAACTTTGTCCCCTTTTCCCATGACAGGTTCGACACTTTCTTCAAATGAAGCTGTTTTTGCCACCCCCGCGTCATATTCGGCTATTAAGAAGGGTGCTTAGGGTTGTTGAAAAGTTGCTTTCGTTTAATTCAACTGTACATTTTGACTCATACGATGAGATGTCATAGATAATGACGGCGAAACCAAGTTAAAGATGTATTGGAAGCTTTACAGAATATGTAACCTTCTCTTGTAGTATTTCTATCCAATTCATCTTCTTGCTGTATGCCATTTTGTTAGTTTTGAATTTGAATTTGTAAATTTTGAATGTGACCCGACTGGAAATTCCTCGGAACGCTATGTTCATGTTGTATTCAGATTACGGTTTGTCACATTTATACAAAAATATGAAATTAGAAAAAAAAACAATAAGCAATCTGTACATAGTTATTTAGTTTGACAAAAATATTTTATAACATTCAACTGCTATTTAAATAGCAAATACACATTGCTGGTTGAAGACTACGGGTACTCTGGTCCTTAATCTAAGCCAAACCCCAATGATTTATTATAAGTCTTATCCCTACCTGTAACCTGCATTTTAGTTAACTGCATCTCAACCATTAACCTCATGTCTCATCCGTCTCGAATCTGTCAATTTGTGAAAGCCAATTGCAAACTGTCAGCCTATATACCTGGTATCTAAAAATAATCTTGTGAACTGTCAATTTGACAACTGTCAATCTGTTAATTTGTCCATCTGTCAATTGTCGACTTTCAATTGTCAACAAATCAACTATTAACTTGTCATTTTAAAAATTTTAATCAAGGCTGATTTACTTTTCTGATGAATAGGCTGTAATAAAAGCAGGAACTAGATAGGCTTTTTGACAGTTAAATCCTTGTCATACTTGTCCTGTGTCAACAACAAAGCAGACAGTCACTGTACAGTAGAGGGTCAATGCAAGTGAAGCCGTGACAAAAATAATTATTAGGAGTCAAATTCAATAATATAAGAGAAAGTATTGCAACATATTGCAATTTCCAAACAATAAGGGGTTATTCACACCTACATTTTTGCATTCTTAAATACATTGGCAAACGATTAAATATTATTGAAATATCAATAAATTCTAAAATAATTTTTATTTAGAGGGTATATAATATCATCAAAAGTTATCGCAAATTCAATTTCTTCAAAATGCCATTTCGACATAGTACACATCAAATCAAAACATTTGGAATACAATAAACCAACAGATGAATATAAGCTAATAGAATGGTAAAAAAATATATTAAAGAAAAAAAAACATTTTTAATGTTTTCATGATAGAAATTTTACTCTTAAAGTGGGGATGATTGTTTCATTAGTTTGACAAACAAGAAACAATTTGCTAATTGTTTAAGTCGGTACAGTTACACCTTCTTGCATTTATACTAAGTTGTGAAGTATTATTTTGTTTATTTTGTTTGTGTCATTAGAACCAGTTTTTACATAATTGCTTGAAAGTTTTCTTTTTCAGATGCCTGCATTCATGTGTTGATATTAGTGGACCAGGTATTTATAGCTTTGTAAAATTTTCTACATTTTGTGAGCCAAAAAGAATTGAGTTATTGAGTTCAAAAAATCTAGTAGCCCCTACCCCCCCACAAATTAAACTTGCATAGTTCATTTAATCTAGGTGTCCAGGTTATTAATAATTTTTCATGATTTTCCTTCAAACATGAATATGTTAATTCAGAAAACTGGAATATAAAAACACAAAAAGAGAATTTAGCTTCAAAAAAACCACAAAGAATCAGAGCTTGGAATATTTGAAAAATTAAGTCTTTCAAAACGTAAGACTGTGTATTCTTTCACCTTTAAAAACTATTCAACTGTTCAAATTTTATATATGTACGCCCATTTCATCATTGATATTATCAGGTCTATATTTTAAGACCAAGATATCTGAACACACAAAAGAAGGAATTTGCTATAAACTTTTTCAGTCTAATGGTATGTATCTATAGGCAGGTTTCCCAAAATTTTGCATTCTCGAATCTCTTAAAATGCTTTAAATGTACCTATCTTATATAATGTAGAAAAAAGTATGTACCCTTCAGGAAATAAACATAGGCTGTTGAGAAGGATAGACTTAAGACAAATTGTCTAGGGAGGTTTGAAAATGGACAATATCAATTTAAATGATTTAATAAAGTGTAACTCAAATGCAACCAATCTTAAAAAAGTTCCTTCTGATTGAATTCTTTCTGAAACATGTTTGTATAAATTGTAACTAGTTTTCAAAAATTGTAACTGTACAATTTAAAACCCTAATGTAACCATTCTGAAAAATGCCCCCCCCCTTTGTGTAATAGGTTTATATGAATTTAATTAGTAGAGTATTGGTCATGTGGGTTTATGAATTGTAGCAATTGTAGCAGTTACAATGCCAAGGGTGAACAAAATGTAATTTTACCCGATGAGTTTAAACAGTAAATCCCCTGCTGTTGAGCAAATCTAAACCCAATAGTAATCTGTCATCTCTTTGACATCTACTTCAGTTTTATATCACCTTTTTATAAAATGACTTTGAACTTACTTTGCACCAGACTTTTTAAAAATGTCTGCCCATTGATCAGCAACAAAGAATTCTGCGGTAAACTGGGGTGCAAAATCAGCATAAGTGAATCCAGGTCTGTAATTTTTCTTCATGAAATCAATGTACTTTTCAATTTTTCTGAGTTTCCAATCAGACCAAAACCATTCTGCACCATAACTTGGAACTGAATATAAGCCCCAGACGATAAATATACCAATTTTAGCTTCATCAAACCACTTTGGTAATGGTCTTTTTTCTAAGTCGTTCCAATTCGGTAAATACTTGCGGTTGTTTGGTTTCTCAGCGCTAGGCATATTATCTAGCTTTTTTGGCGATTTAACTTCATGATTTTTGACAACAAATTCTTGCTCTATGACATAATCGTTTCTCGTTCCTTTGTCTATGTCAAAATCGTTTTGTGCAGTTGATCTTATGGTTTGTAAAGTCAAAATATGGAGTAAAATTGCTACACAAAGACGCGCCATAACTTCACCTGTTTATGTAGATTATTTCTTCCTGGTGTAATATTCAACTACCCGTGAATTTTTTTTCTAAAAAAAAATTTTTAACGAAAAAATATTTTATGGCATTTGTTAAATTTCATAGTAGTCGTATTTATTATGATATTAGATAATTTCTAGATTTCAGGCCGACGAATCGCATTACTTGTCTCCCTTGCAGATCTGTTTACCTTAGCCTCTTCAAGTAAACAAGATGTGCGAGGACAATAGCAACAGAAATTCAAAGATCAAATTTTTGACATTTGCGTTATTTTTAACATTTCATTTATTGTGTTTCTTTTGCCGCAGCAATCGCTATACGAAACAGATATATACGTAGGATCTACACAATTGTAGTTGTTTTTTTGCGAAAACATTAATTCAAAATTTTCTTTGTGTGATTGTTAAACCTACACGAAAAGATATACAAAAAAAAAACAATAACAAATACAAAGCAAAACATAGCCACTCCCGAAGAACGTGGGCGGACACAAAATTTGGAAGTTTTATTGAATATACAATTGATTTCTGAATATTGCCCTTTTTCAAGTTTCTAGGTAAGCAGAAAATGAACTTTTCATTACAAATTTTGGCTCCTGGATGATAAATACGAAGTGTGAAATAAAAGTATGGGAAATAAAAGGGATGTGTATTACCTCTAGTATTTTCCTTGTTTGATTTCAACATTTTCAAACAACTGTTCATTAGTATTTGAACTGCAAGTTATGAATAGTTACAATTTGGTATAAACTGTTATTGGCTGATTAGTAACCGGTTTTAAATGAAATTCATTCCTTAAAGGAACATCATAAAGAATGCAGGGAAAATAAAAATGAAATCGTGTATGAGTTATTATTCGGAAAGAAATGCTGCAAACGTCGAACATAAAAATTCGCAAATATGAAAAAAATGGGGTAAATGTCAAGGAGACAACATCCCATATCCAGGTTAAAACGACCCAAAACAAAGCATCTAGGGGTAACCGTACGGTCTTCAACACAGTGAGGAACCTCACACCATATAGCAAGCCAATACATAATAAATGTATTGATAGGGACATTAGCAATTCGTAAACAAATTTTGATCGTAATCAAAAGATGGCCTCTTGGGATCCACTTTGAAAGATGTGCACTATATTGAGCTCTTACATCGATTTGAGCAGCATATGTGTATCTATATATTTACCTACGATAATCGGCATTGCTTTTATATTAATTCAAAATGTCGAAATAAATTGTTTTCAACGGAAATAGCTTTTTCTTAATTATGCAACTATGGTAAACATTCCAGACATAACATTTTATTCAGATCAAAATATTTATTTTCACTGGCACCAAAACTAAAATACTATTTACAAAATCGCCCAAGCCCTCCACCGAAAATCAAATGGCCGTCCCCCAATTAAGTTTAACATTGGTGATACATAACAAAAAAAACAACCCAGAGTAGAAAAGTTTCCTGTGTCCAATTTTATATTATTTCTTTGGTGAATGACTCATATTAATATATTTATCAGCGTCGTAGCGTCCTTCGACATTTTGCAAATAATTCCACTAAAACGGGTGCCATAGTGGCCGTCTTGAACTTACTATAAGGTATGAGCAAAGCTCAATGTTTAAGGCCTCATGGTGACTTCAAGATGAAGAACAACAATAAAAGCGTTGTTCCATTGCTTGTTTTTACCATGTATTTGTAGAGACTTTGTCTCATATGCATTTACTCCATATCCTTTCTCTAGTTACAAAGAAATGTTCTAGGTCAATGAACCATAAAATTGAGGCCAAGGCTACAGGACAGGTGTAAAACTGGTATGTGCCTACCTAGATGTAGCACTACACAAAATATGATGCATGTATGTGTTCTAGTTACAAAGAAATGATCAAAGTCAATAAACAATGAAATTGAGGTCAAGGCTACATGCAAGTAGTCAGACTGGCATTCACCCCTAGATGTAGCAATAGAACAAATATATGAATCTAGGTATCATAGATACAGAGAAATAAGTATGAAAGTAAAAAAATGTTCTAAGTCAATGAACCATGAGTTATGCTTTACACCATAACAAAATTTAAAAAATTTTTCATATTGGCAGTATTTGGCATTGCACAATATCATGTTCTTCTTTCATAATTGATTATGTTGTTATACCAAATATATTTAGAAGTATTTCAATTGAAGTTTCACAGTAAGAAGGCTTGATATCATAGTCAACGGAAATTATGTCCTGTGTATATTGTCTTCATGTTTTATGTACTTCATTGTAAGGGTACTCGTCTTGATAAGTTGGACTTTTTTCTAGTTTGATTTTTACTGTGAGTCTTTTTGTGTATTTATTTTTTAGCCATTCACTACACATAGGGG
>MJUU01030485.1:118077-143770 GCA_002080025.1 Modiolus philippinarum
TGAGCCGATCAAAGTACTTATCAGTTAGAGCGCAACATGTAAAAAAATTGCCTTAAAATTGAAAACAAAGTCCCATAACTCTTGCAAGAAAAACGGAAATTTCACGAAAAAGTATACAGATCGTGAGGCCATCATATCCAATACCTCTACAAAGTTTGAAGTGAATTGGCCAAAGGCTTGTCAAGTTGGAGCGTGACATATGAAACGGACGGACAGACAGACGGACAATCCGACATCGGTATACCATAATACGTCCGTCATTAGACGGGCGTATAAAAACACAAATAAAACAAGATGTGTTTTTTGGAAACACTTATGCCCCCGAGTAGAAGAGTTAAGAAGAAACATTTAGCACACTGAACAATACTTAATGTGTTTCTGAATGACTGTAATTGGAAGCAAACACAGAAGTCACCGAAATGACCCCCTCCAAGCATTTTCCAAGCATTATTAGGAAACAATTTTCATCTCTCCCCTTTTTTCTAAACATTTATAATTAACTTATTGTCTTTCTGCCTATCAGTGTTTTCAATTTTTTCATCAATACAATAGAATCTATCTAAAGCTATTCAAATCAAAGCATGGAATGCTGTTAAGGCAGGTTCCTGGGTATTCCAGAAGTTCTGTAATTATTACTGTTTTGCTGAAATCTTGACATTTAATTTTTTCAAGAATTAAAATCCGAAATTTTCCTTCCCGGTTTAGGTTGTCTTTTCAGTTTTTATATGGGATGTTGGCAATTTATTAAAACTCTATTTATTTACATTTCATTGTCTTGCTCCTCTTGGTTGGTATACGTACATGTAAGTATTCCAAAGTAAAGGCCCGAGTACAAGTGTAACACTCGGTGGCTTAATTAATGTTGATATTTCCAATTTTGTCATATCCTCTGTCAAGTCATCTAGTTCTTAAGTATCATTATTTTTGCATATGATTAAATAACTCAATAACGAAGTCACTGTAAATTTACTATCTACATATGGGCATTTCGACAACTTAGGTCTCATCAGTGCAAGCTACTGAGAATGGTAGGTTGTGCTCAGCTACAAATAACAAAACACCGAAGTTACTGTGAATAATGTAAACAGAATTTCAGCATTTTGAGTCCAAAGTCGAGCACTACATTTGTGTCCCTCTGTTTCTCTATGGCGAACAACGTCATTTCATCCTCCGTGCACTAAGGCAAAGGTTATGCCACACAACAGAAACACTGCGTGTATATATTTATCACTCTTGTTCAAAAAGCTCATCTCTTTTATCCAATTATTTCGGAATTTTGAATTGTATCTACCCTTTTCGCGGAGGCGACGCCATTTTGTCATTAATACACAGCCGATTCGTGTTCTTGCGTAATCTCGTTAAGCGGGATGTGAATGTTTACCTCGCAGGGTGTGATTGGAACAGCCAATATTTACTTCCGGTGTTTTTGAGAGAAAATTTTAATATCGGGAGCTTTCAGAGGCATATCGGTAGACGCGAGACCGGCTGCCGAAACCGATAGCCTCACGGTGAGACTGGGAGGGTTAGCAACTCTGGTTCCAACAGCGAAACTAGAAGTTACTAGATGTATCCATTCATAAAAACTGCGCGCCACAGGAAATTTTTATGAATGAACCGAATCGTGAATTTCGAATGTCAGTTTAAGTGCTCTGAGATTAAAAAAGCAAAGTATCTCTTAAAAGATATTAAATAAATACAATAAACACATAAAACGATGTAGTTGATCATGAAATGGACACTGTATCGCCACATGAATGGATTATTTTTTGTGCCTTCGTACGAATAACTGGTAAGCCGTACGCGTTTTTAACGATAGTCTGGATCATTCCGATTCTTTTCATACAAAGTAGTCTCCTTAATGTAAGAGTCGGGTTGAAACAGACTTTTTTCAAGATGGCTTTACCCGACAGCTAGAAGGCAGAGAACCTGCCTTAAAAATCAACAACAAAAAAAGATCAATAAATTGTAGGTTTTCAAAGGAGACCTTTCAAACTTTCAAGTCCTTTATTTAAAACTATCATGATTTTAAAATACTTACAAGTACAAACCATCAGGGTGTCTGAAAACAAAGGATAAGAAAAGTTTAAAGGCTAGCTTAGACAGAATTGACAGGGTTGACAGACACTAAGGAATTGAAACAGACAAGTTCCACTGTACTTAATTAATCTACATGGAATGCCATTTATAAAGGAATTTCTATTGTGAGTATTTTATTATTTGTACATAAAAGGATTCATTTCACATCATGTAGGTATATCAATTAATGCCAGATGTCAGCACAATCAAAGTGGGAAAAATCAAAGATTTGTGGCCAAAGGAACATAACTCGAATCAAAAAGAAAAGACCACGCGCAATAACTACAAAAATTTACATTTTTAATAGTAAAGCCAAAAAATTCCGTAGGTCCGATTGTAATGAAATTTGCACTGCAGATATGTGAAGATGATAGATGGGTTTTAGTGGGTTCCCAAGTTAACATACTGAAAATGCGGTTTTATAGAAAATTACCATCATATAAAATTTTTAAAAATCTGGCATTTTTTATATCCAATTATTAAATAAACAAACACTGTGTGGAAAGAATGTTTACATTCCTAAATTAAATATTTTACCTATATCAAACATTTAATTTCATTATTTCACAATAAAATATCAATTCAAACAAAAGGTCACAGATTTTTGTCTAGAGAGTTACCTAACCTGATTCTTTACTGATATGCCTACATCATGACCATAAAGAATTTATTTTCACAGGTCAGGTGTCTAATTTTTCTCATGTAAATCTTAGGACACTAAAATTTCATAACTTATAAGATGTGTTTGTAAATTCAGGAAAGGTAGGTTGTGACCTCTGTGACTTTGATCTATAACCTGACATATTTTTTTGTATATTAATGTTCCTCTTGACTAGGCATACACAGCCATTTTGTATATTGGTATAAATGTGATCAGAACTTGAAGTCTTTCGAAAGAAAATCACGATAAACATACAATATATTAGCTTATGTTTTATACCAACTTGATTTTGTTCACGATAAAATTTTTAATCTGTCTTTAATTATTTTTCAACAAATCTTAACAGAAAATTTCGTATTCAATGAAGATAAAGGTGCAACAAAATATGTATCTGTTTGAAGATTAAGAAAGTAAATTTTAAATCTCACCAAATTCCATGTAAAAGAAACTTAATATCATTTTATTATTACACTATACATATTTCTGGTACTTTGCCTTTTGCATTCAAAATACCTTTGAAGAGTCAATGCAAAACGTATTTAAATAATTTCAAGTTATAGTGCTTTTACCACTTATTTAGACTCATTACAATGAAGATGCAAAAAAAAAACAAAAAAATCCTCAAACACACGAAAGTTAAACCTGACAAGGAACAATGAGCAATCATGAATTTGATTTTAAACTTTAAATCGGGAAGTGAAGGTTGTTCTTTAAAATGGTTCTTTTGTGGGTCTTTATGCGATATATGATAATTTTTTTTTTGAATGAAAATTGACAATCTGCTAAAATCTGTTTGCAAAATTCATTGTCCCTATCCATTATTGCCTGGAATATAGCTTGAATAAAAATTCAACAAAAGAGAGCTAACTGAAATTTATTGAACAAAAGAGTGAAAAATTCTCCTTTCAGGGTCATATTAAAACAAAAACTATACTAACTAAAACAACAAAGAAAATTGTTATACATCCATTTTCAAAGAATACACATATAACAAAACAATAAACAAATGAAATAAACGAAAAGAAATAAATATGACATAAACATTACACCACAACATAAAGATAAATTCTATAAAACATATATCACCGCCACTCAAAAAATAAACCCACACCTAAAATTAAAATAAGGTAAAAAAATTATCTAAGGATTGTCATCATTGACTGAATAACATTTTCCAGTTTCAAGTCTCATCATTGAATATCAAACTTATAATATAATATTGTTTTCATTTCTTATCATTTCTATTCTTCACAATAAAAACAATATAATAAGAATATGCACATATTGTTTAAGACTTGCACTCAGACTAGAGGAAAGCATGCTCCTACATAGTTTAGACATGTTTTATAGTATGATGTCCCAGTAATGGCATTTTTTTGTATAAGATAAGTATGATGCCCCATTTCATTAGACAGATTGTCAGATATGCTCAAAATTGTTTATTGCCTGAACATAAAATGTAGGAGAAAATTTAATAAATTTAGTGAAATAATTTTAGGATATTGTTTCATTGCATACCCTGAAAAAGTTTGGTGCTACAATACAAATTCTTACTTATTGTTCACCCCTTGGAAAAGTCTAGATGTATGAATCTTCAACATCTAAACAGCAAGCTGATCCAGTGAATATATGAGAAGACACAGATAAATAAGAGTTGAAAATTAATAAATTACTCTGTTTGACTTAATACTAAGAGAAATTAGTTAGAATTAACAAAAGAGACCAAACATGACAAATTTCACCTACTAAAGCAAACAACATTCTATGTAAGTCCTGTTAATCAAGATCACTCAAATTTAAATTAAATGATCCAGTCTTAATCTTAAACATCTATAAAAACAAAGATAATTAAATAAATGATAACATTAAAAATATAAACACTCTTAATCTATAATATGATGGTTAAACAACATAAAAGTTCTGAACTTCCATGGTTTTCCAAGTTCATGCCATCTTAGCATTCCACTGTTATAAAATATGATGTAACTGTGAGTATTTAAAGATAAGACTTGTATATGAATTAAAATGAATGAGTTGCCTGAAATTTGTATATTTACTCTAAAAGACATACCGCATTTTTCATATGATAAGCCCAATTATAGAAAGGGAAAGTGGTAAAATAAAAATAAAAAATTATATATTGAAAATTTGGTTGAATAACGAATATAATACCAAACTAACTGTTAATTGAGTTTCTACACATGGCCATTTCGTCAATTTAAGTCTCTTCAGTGAAGATCAGATCAAAACATATGGAAATCCATAAACTGAAATATGTGTGTATGCTTGTATAAGTACCAATAACATCGAAATAAAAAAGCCAAAATTGGCTCAGGACAGAGCTATGAAACAAGGAAATATTCCATAGTTTCAACAAAATTGTCTTAAATTTTCATATTGTAACTTTCCAAATAAAATTAGTGCTTGGAGCAGGAAATAAAAAGTAGATGAATTGAAGTTGAAAATAAGGAGGCATAACCTTGAGACTCCCAATGAAAGAATCCAATGATATGTATATAGCAAGGAAATCTGGAAAAAATAATAATTAAGGAAAACAAAAAACATGATACACATCTACAATATGTGACAAAGAATTCCTTCAAGTTTGGTTGAAAAGTATGAAGTAGTATTAAAAGAGATGACGATGAATTTTGATTCCATGCAGACGGATGGGCAGAAAGATTTGCTCCTATGAGTCTACTTTGAGCTGGTCAATAAAAAATTGAAATAGGTGACAAATTTGGATTTCCTTACAAAGAATCAAATCTAGAAGGCATAAATATGACACAATACAGATAGCATAATTGGGGAACATTTGTTCAAAAAGAACTACAATCTACAAATAATTTATAATAAAATCTATCATTTTATCCAGTGGCATCACCTGGTGTATTACATGTGTCGTCAATATTGATGATTCAAAGGAAGTTTCAATTTAATTGTGAACTTAAACTTTAATAAAATAAAATATTCATAATTTTATCCTTTTATTGCACATTATCAAAAATCTCTATAATTTTATGGCACAATAATGGGCACCTAAAAACTAGATATAGATTTATATGTTATATCTATTTTTCTGACATATTAGATGTAGATGGTTGAATGACCAATAAACCTAATGAATTTGCTTTAAACTCGTTTGTATTCAGAACAATAAGTATACAAAGACATTGAACTGAAAAATCTTAAAAATGCATGATTTCAGATTCACATTTTTCAACTCAAATTTATGAAGTATGGCACCGACATATTTTTTGTTATGATTTGAAACAATTAACAATTTAGTGAATAGGTTTTCACAATAATATTATAATATCACAATATGTATGACTTATGTATACAGAATGCAGTATATGGAATATCAAACCATATCTAACAATAAACAAGTAAAATACAGTATTCTAATTGGAATAAATAATGAAATGTATTTCATATTTAAGAAAAAGTTTAAATTTACATCAAGGATAATAAAATGATTATAATTGGTACAACACCTCCTGTGGTAAGATTTAGTTAGATATCTTTCACTTACAGTCAGGCCTCCTCAAAAGGAACAACCAGAGACTCCAAGGAGGTTGCAATCGCTCACCTGACTTTTACTTATGATGATTAGGCACCCATTGTAACCAAAGACCGAATGTGGAGCGTGTTTGTATAGATGTATCACTTAGTTCTATATACATGAAATCAAAATAAAAATATTCATAATTTTGTATGACTTCTTTAAAAATTTCAGTATAAAATTTTATTCAAAAATTTTCAAACTATAGGTTAACCATCAAATCAAGTTTAAACTCAAAAGTTAAATACCCTACTTGAGAACATTAAAAGTGACAATATGACATTCTTGGCTAAGTTTTTTTAATTTCTGTGCTCCAAAGGCTTTGATATATATCATCTTTTGTTAATAAAAACTGTTCATAAATATAAATTAAATTGAGCATTGTCTATTATATAAATAAACATTTGCTGGTAAATAGAGATGAATATAGTACAAATAAGACAAAAAAAGCTAAGTTACTTTGTTAGCTGGAGCTACAGTCATACATTTCTAGTGTTGGCCAGCTACTGTTGGAGTTAGCAGTTTGTTAAGTGTCTTCTCAACAACAACTAGTTCTTTCTATGGCTTATTGGTTGCAGAGAAGATCTTTAAAAAAGTTTATAGCAAATCAGACTCAAAGTGATGGCAACCCCTCTCGTGGCCCTTTAGGCCAATTGCCTTTGAACAGAAAATTGAGATCAGTCATGAAAAATCTAAGGCACCTTATGCATATATATATATTTTGTTCTAAAGAAATTTTCTTCCATAATGTCTATTTCCTTAGTACAAGCTCATGCACACTCATCTTTACTTAGTAAATAATCAAACAGAATTATTAATTCTTATAAGTCAACAACAATAGCCATGAGAATAATCACAAATAATTTTAAAAAATCAGAAAATGCACCAAAGGTGCGAAAGCCGAGTTGCGAACATTTGTTATTTTCATAAGTACATCATGGGATAGGCAAATAGTTGCATATAAGCATATAAATTCTTTTATTTCAATCAGAGATTTATAATGGAACTTTTGAGGATGTTTGACTTTGTCCTTACTTGACTAAAAATTTGGCAGAGGTTATAATCTAGGTGATACATACTGCTGATAACTGCATGAAGTCAAAACATTCCAAGTCCCTTTTCAAAAAAAAAAAAAACTTTGGGCAAGGGTTCCCCTTAAAGTTAAGTTTTTTATTGTTGCTGAAATTGCATATAAGTATGTATCAGAATGCCTATTTTTCTAAAAATTTCCGTTTCTAGTTTGGTATACATGGCAACCAAAAGCTCAACTATCCATTGCAACTCATTTCAGACCACCTCTAAAAAAAATTGGGACAGGGGTTCCCATTATAATCCAGGTTACATAACATATTGCTGAAATCAAAACATTCCAAGCCCCCCATTCAAAAAAAAAAAAAATGGCAGGGGTTCCCCTTATAATCTAGTTTATACATATTTCTGAAATTGTGAAGAAATATATGAAGCAGAATTTTTTATTTCAAAGATTCAGTGTTCTGGTTTGGTTTCCATGGTAACTGAAAGCTCCACTATCCATTACAACCCATTTCAGACCACCATTCAAAAAAAAAAAAATTTGGGCAGGGGTTCCCCTTATAATCAAGTTTATACATATTGCTGAAATCAAAACATTCCAAGTCCCCCTTTCAAAATAAAAATTTGGCAGGGGTTCCCCTTATAATCTAGTTTACACATGTTTCTAAAATTGTGAAGAAAAATATGTAGCACAATACTGTTTTTCTCAGATTCAGTGTTCTGGTTTGGTTTCCATGGCAACTGAAAGCTCCACTATCCATTAAAACCCATTTCAGACCACCATTCAAAAAAATTTGGGCAGGGGTTCCCCTTATAATCTAGGTAATATATATTGCTGAAATCAAAACATTCCGAGCCCTCCCTTTTTTCATTAAAAAAAAAGTTGGCAGGGGTTCCTCTTATAATCTAATTTATAATGCTACAGAAAATATGTCGCAGAACACTTATTTATTTAAAGATTCAGTGTTCTGGTTTGTTTCCATGGCAACTGAAAGCTCCACTATCCATTACAACCCATTTCAAACCACCACTTAAAACAAGAGTTGTCAGAAGACAACATAGCTCGACGGGGATTCCAGTAACCTCAATGCACAATAAATTCGGATAATAGAAAGCTTTCTTCACAAGAAAGTCACATATCAAATATAAACATCCTATCACTAAACAACTTAATTCTAGAAGCAAAGTTAAAGTCTTTAAAAAATACCCTCAGGGCAAGGTCAAGGTCAAAATGTCTACAAATATGGTACCATAAGAAAGCTCTCATCAAAAGAATGTCACATACCAAATATGAAGACCCCACCACTAAACAACTTAATTCTAGAAGCTAAGTAAAAGTTTTTAAAAAATTGCCCTCAGGGCAAGGTCAAGGTCAAAATGTCTACAAATATGGTGCCACTAAAAGCTATCACCATGAGGAAGTTACATACCAAATATAAGGCATAACTTCTAGAGGCAAATTTAAAGTTTTTTACAAATTGCCCTCAGGGCAAAGTCAAGGTTAAAATGTCTACAAGTATGGTATCAGAAGAAAGCTCTCATCATAAGGAAGTCACATACTAAATATGAACATCCTACAACTAAANATATCAGTGACAAAGTTTCTGTAGTTTTTCTGACATCTAGCTATATACATGTATAGACTATCTATTTGTGTAATTATGACTCTGTTTTGATTACCTAATTGGAAAGAGTAATTGCAATAGATGTTTATTTCTATCCATTTACTTTCATGTGAGAACTTAAACATGTTGAAAAAAATCCAGGTCAACTTCTGATATATCAGGGTCAACCGGATTCTGTTTTTGAGGAAGTACTCTGCATGCTGAGACAATCATACAGAAGGATGATAATGTTAAAAACATGTTGGCAATACGGGACTTTCCAGATAGGAACTCTCATGTAATTGAAAGCGTAAAACCGTCTCATCAAATACCAGTAAAAGGATAATTGGATACCAGACCTATTGAATATTAATATATACCGCCTATATGAAATTGAAGTGTACTTATAATTTGTTCTACATGACAATTATTTAACTAAATTTTAGTTGACGAAAAACAATTAACCTGATGCGCTACAAATCCCTTAGCTCAACACTGTTAATTCACTAGTGATTCCATCTCACTGTATTGATGTATTGATTTTTTTCGTATAATAGTAGATTTGTTTCCGGAGTGAATAGTGTTTCCCGAAGCTTTTGAAAAGGGCATGGTAATTTTCTCCCTTTAGGGCACATAAAGCGCGATCAATTACACTATTAGGGCACCTTTATAGTGAATGCCCATCACAATTAAGTAAACAACATTATATATTACTTAATAAACATACAGCTGATGTCTGCAATATTAAAGAAAGTACAGTAAAATTCACCTGCAGCATGTGAAAAAGATGTGTTAATGGGACCCTGTTGACTAAGACTTATGGACAGTTTAAAGATGGTTTCCTTTTCAGAGTCTTGTTTCGGAGGTCTTGTGTAAGATACATGTAGTACATGAGATAATTCTATATTGCAACCTGTTTCCCTTCACAAGCTTTGTCACTTTAACGACTTAGTCAAAAGAGTCATGTGCTAATTTGACTTGGAGCCAAACTTACCATGTTTTCCTAATATTATAAAAATTATTTTGCAAAGTAACAAACAAATGATGCTTAAAAACTTTTTAAGCTTTTTAATTTGAAACCAAATTATTTTTCCTTTTAATTGATTAATACATATATACAAATGTCAGTGTAAATAAAATTATAAAAAATAAAATTCCACAAGTTGAAGGCAAATTTTAAGGGGAAATAACTCACTTCTCAAAAAATGTGATCTGCAAAGAAAAATCATTTTTATGAGGTTTTCCCGTCAGGAAAACTTGGTTATGTAACATATCACGACAACATCACTTGTACACCGTTCGTTTCATAAATCGAAATACACAACTTATGTAATCCCAAAATATATCCTGTAAAACAGTTTTGAGGTGTTTTAGGGGGAGGTCATCTGATTTTCAGGATGGGATTGAGCGTTTTTGTAAATAAATAATTTTACCTTAGTGTCAGTAAAAATAAATATTCTAACCCTACTTTTTCATCAAACTAATTCCATCCACTTTACTCTATCATAGAAACTATACCGTTTGGAAGAGTGTAAAGATTTTCATGAAATAACAATTATATATGTAGTTTCAAAAAACTTGAAAATCGTATGACTACTGATGTTTCTTACGCATATATGTGTTGTTTGTTGATCTAAAAAAACAAAACAAAAAAAAACGAGTTGTTTCAAATCTACCTGGCAACGTTGTCCGTGATACTTTCGGTTTCAAACCAAAATGTATTAGAAATATTGAAAATGGTTAAAAATTGTGTTTCAGGCGTATGAACTGACGTTGTTTGACTTGTCATTTTCATAAGCATAGTTGAGTCGAGAAATTGTCAGTTAACCAGACCAGGAGGTTATCATGAAAGTCATATTGTACGGATTTTGTTGGAAAATTTTTACAGACTCCCAGGCGTGATGACAAATCAAAATAATTCATTTCAAAACGTAATGTATATGCATTTTTTGTCATCAAAATTGTACCCATCCCTCTCTCTTTGTATTTTCTTTGAATATTTTGTATTTTCTTTAATATACCTTTTATTTAGCTGACAAAAGAGTATAACATTCTTTTTTTTTTCCACTAAACAGGGAAAACCGAATAACAGTACTCCGTACTAAGTTTTTCATTGCAATTAATGGCGAGTTTTTAAGAAAATTTTAATGAAAGAAAGATTTGAAGTCCAAAAGAATAATGATTATGAGAAATTGACATAAAAATGTCTTACAGGTAAGCAGTTTATCTCCCATTGACAGGTGGTAATTTAGAACTCAGGTAAACAAAGTGCCGACGGTGTTTGTTTACGACTGAACTAATCCATTAATTAGTATGACAGGCGTAATTAAAGTACAGTATTATTTTGAACAAATAGAACTAGAGGTACTGTGGCCTGGAGGGCCACAAAATGATACCCCCCACTCCCCATTGGAGTAGAAGATACCTGATATAATTTGTAACAAAAAAAATTATAATTGCACAATTCCACTGTGTACTGAAAAATCTGAAATTTGCTCAAAAGATCTCGAAAATTAACTAAGTTGTTAAAAAGGAAGTAGATGTTCAGCAATCTTGAAATCTCTACTAGCGGTATAGGACATCCTTCTAAACTTGCATACAAAATTTCAAGTTGCAGTGATGAGCAGTTACTGAGAAAACTTATGAAAAGTTTCAACGATTGACAAAAGATCTCGAAAATTAACTAAGTCCGTAAACAGGAAGTAGATGTCCGACAAAACTGAAATCGCTACTTGCAGTATGGGACATGGTTATAAACTTGCAACAAAATTTCAAGTGGCAGTGATTGGTAGTTACTGAGAAAACTGTTACGAAAAGTCTCTACAATTGACAAAAGATCTCGCAAATTAACTAACTCGGTAAACAGGAAGTAGATGTGTGACAAAACTGAAATCGCTACTTGCGGTATGGGACATGGTTATAAACTTGCATACAAAATTTCAAGTGGCAGTGATTGGTAGTTTCTGAGAAAACTGTTACGAAAAGTCTCTATAATTGACAAGAGATCTCGCAAATTAACTTAGTTGGTAAACAGGAAGTAGATGTCCGACAAATCTGAAATTGCTACTTGCGGTATGGGACATGGTTATAAACTTGCATACAAAATTTCAAGTGGCAGTGATTGGTAGTTTCGGAGAAAACTGTTACGAAAAGTCTCTATAATTGACAAAAGATCTCGCCAATTAACTAAGTCGGTAAACAGGAAGTAGATCTCCGACAAAACTGAAATCGCTACTTGCGGTTTGGGACATGGTTATAAACTTGCATACAAAATTTCAAGTGGCAGTGATTGGTAGTTTCTGAGAAAACTGTTACGAAAAGTCTCTATAATTGACAAAAGATCTCGCAAATTAACTAAGTTGGTAAACAGGAAGTAGATGTCCGACAAAACTGAAATCGCTACTTGCGGTATGGGACATGGTTATAAACTTGCAAACAAAATTTCAAGTGGCAGTGATTTGTAGTTACTGAGAAAACTGTTTCGAAAAAATTTGTGGCTATCACAGACAGACAGACGGACAGACGGACAGAGTGATTCCTATATACCCCCCTGAACTTCGTTCGTGGGGGGTATACATNGAGCACTGAAGTGACAACACATTAACAATACTATATCTATCACTGCCACCCTAGTGCTAATCAAAATGCCATGTTAACATGTACTAGTACACTATCTTCCAAGTGCGAATCGAGAGGGTTATTATAACTGTAGAAACAATAGATGCGATTCCGATATATTCATTATCCGTGTAATAAATAAAACCTTCAAAATAATACTGATAATTAATTTCTTGGAGTCGCATGCAATGTTTCTACAGTAATAATAAACCTCTAGATTTGCACTTGGGAGTCAGTGTACTAGTGCATGTTTATATGACATTTTGATTAGACAATTTTCTGACTTTCTGTTTATACTAAATGATACATTTAACATTCTTTCCTTCGTCTATTTCATCAGTCGCTCTGCCTGAGTCTGCTCACCAGATGGGTCTCACTTTCTCTCACGAATTATCAATCTCAAATGGAATATGAAATGTTCCGTCTATGTCTAGTCTTCAATTGAGTCGCAGGCGCGGATCCAGACAGTTTGAAAAGGGGGGGGGTTCCAATTAGAAATGAAAGAAAAATTCGCCGAGCGGAGCGAAACATTTTTTGGGGTATTTCACAGTAAAAGTTCGGGATTTTCATGAAAAAATACATGATTGTTCGAAAAAGGGGGTTCCATCCCCCGGAACCCCCCCCCTTTGGATCCGCCAATGAGTCGATTGATCAAATGCACAGTATACATAGCTGTGCGCCAGAAAATCCTTGTTTACGAGCGTTCTGTGGGCTTTATGCGGATATATAGAAAAATTCCACAAGGTGCTTTCAAATCGGCATGTTTTATGTTTTGAGTAGTTGTTCATCGACTACCAAAACATTTATAATTTTTCAAATACATTAGCAAATCATTACTTTACACATCCTAAAAGTTTTGATGAAACCTGTCACTCGAAACCGTGTATTTTTCTAATGCAAAGTAATTTACTTGTGTGACAAAGAAAAACAACTCGCGAATACGTCCTTATTTCTGAATGAAAACGATACATTTTTTCACTGATTCTTTATCGCATATTTCTACGTCACTGTGTACATTTTCGTCGTTTAATTCACATTGTTTGCTTTAATATATAGCGATCTGCATTTTACTAGACTGTGGGATGAATACTGAGTGACTGTAGGCTTGCTTTACGAGTTTTGAAAGGTTCACTGTGGGAATTATTTACGAGCAATTGAGATATCTTTTATACAAATAATAAAAATCACTGGTTAATTCCCTATCAAAAACGTCACGTTAGTGAAATATTCTATCATGTAAAAAGACTGCAGTTACTACTATTGCAATACATGTATACAATACATGTTCATGTGAGAATTTCTCATATATGCACTTTCAAAATTCAACATTTGCCTTTCTTGATTGGTAACAATCAAATTATTTTTCTGGTTATCTGTATGCAACCTGTCAAATCCGACACATCGTGGTACCATAAAAATGTGTTGGATTATACAGTGTGTCATCTTCGCTAGCCAAGGGTTACGATGCGCTCCTCTCCTCTTCACCCTTGGCAGATCAAGCTGAATATCTGTAGTCTCTTCACCATTGGCAGATCAAGCTGAATATCTGTAGTCTCTGAATATCAGTTTTTGATTGGTTGCAGTTAACCTTCGCTGCAGCCAATCAATTTGCTTACATTCAGATTTAAAATATATATCGCAACAATAAAACTTAAAATATGGTATCTAGTAATTTTTTCTGTTTTGCAAAATTTCAACGATTTTATAATCTTTCTTTACTTTTGAAGGGTTATCTTCTTGTAGTTAAATATTTTGTGAATTGTTGTATAATTAAATACAATAAATAATCTTTAATTATTACAATAAATCATACTGAAACTCTTACTTCAAAGGGAGATAATTTGAAACTGATGTTTCACAAATTGTGCCTCAATCCGCCAAGGGTGAAGAGGAGGGAAGCGGATCGTAACCCTTGGCTTGCGAAGATGACAGTATGTCGGAATACTCAGGTTTAAAAACATTTAAAAACTATTTTTGGGACCAATAAATTACGTCGGATTTGACAGGATGTTGGAATACTCATGTGTCGGATTAGACAGGTTTCTCTTTCTCTATATATATATATATTGCCCACATCTCCCGATTTTACTTGCCAAGTTTTCTTACAATCAACATGATGAGTGCCCTGTGAACGTTTATATGTTGTATTGTCTATTGGTAGATTTATCAATCATTGGATGACAGTGTTTGTAAAAGTACTTTGCCTGATGTGTTGTGCTTGTTGACGACCCTGCATCTATAACAAAAAAAAATCAATTGATGAAGCATTGTTCAACATTTTGCAAGTGAATTCCGCTCAAACCGGTGCCAGGGGCTGCCTTAGCTTGAACTTACAGGAGTGTTTGCTTGCTCTTTGTTGAAGGTCTCATGGTGACTTCAAGGTGAAGAACAACACTGAAAGCGTTCTTTCATTTGCTGAAGCTTTCCATGTATTCATAGGGATTTTGTCCCATGTACATTTACTCCATATCCCTTTATTTGTTCATGTAATATTATCATCACTTAATTGGTCCCTGTACGAAAAAATCTGTGCGGCATGTCCGCATCACATCAAAGATGGCTGGCATTGACGAACCAAGTTTAACATTTGACCAAATGGAAAGCATTCAAAAATATTTCCTTCTGTAGACGCAAAAAAAAAATTGTTAATTGATTCATTAGTTAGAGTTTAACGTCCAGTGAGCAACATTTCAGCTATAGCAGGACGAGAACAAGTTAATCAAATAAAAAAAAGATAAGAAAGAAATAACGGTTGAAGGGACAACTGGGGCAACAAGTTTTGATTGCCACTGGAAAAGAGGAGAAATAGGTAGGGACAGGAAATTTAGCACTCTATACGACTACAGTCTGCTCTCTTAAGAAAAATATAGGCCGAGAGTTCTTTATACTGCATGAAGCGTGGCGTTTCTCCATACAGTTTGGCTACAATGGTTCGCGGTCAGATTTACCGTATTATGACCTGACTACCCCGCATAGACAGGGCATTCCCCTATACACAATCTGGGGACGCGCCCGGCAGCATCAGCATCTCATTCAAGATGACCGCAAGCAAGAACAGTGTTTTTAACCCTATGTGAAAACCTATTCAAACATCTCCTCTGAAGCTGCAAAGTCATTTGGAACCAAACTTAGGTACAGTGGTCCTTAGATGGTTATCTTCAAAAAGTTGGCAAAAGGTCTGCATCCCATCCAAAATAGCGACCAGAAAGGAACTTAGTTAAGCTTTCGATCATCAATGTCTATTAACAAACTTGAAAATGACAACTTAAACATTGGATCATTAAATGTCAATTTTATTCCGTGTATGGCACTCGGTAATTGTCCTTAGTTCTGGATTTGGCTCCCTTTTTCGGTATTTGTGGTATTGAGTACTTCTTTTCTGACTATTTTTTTTATGTCACCCAAGACGTAGTCGGGGTGATATGTTGTTATTCTACGTTTCTTCTGATTCTTCTTCTTCTTCTTTTTTTTCTTTCTTCTTCCAATAAATTTTGTCCGAGCGATTATTTTGAAATGGCTGAATGGAATGATTTCAAACTTTGCACAAGGTTGCATCACCATCTGAAGTTATATGATGTGCGTTTAAAATTTTTCAAATGGCCGCCATTTCCAAGATGGCCGCCACTTTACGTTGAAAAATTGGGGATTCTATATCTCAGGAACTGCTTAGAGGAGTTATTTCATATTTGGTATAAATGTTCAGTAAGATGAGAGGAAGGAATCTTTGCGACGAAAATTTTCAAAATGGCCGCCTTAATACGTAAAAAGTTCAACTTTGTCCGATTTCAACGAAAATTGATTTCTAGGTAGATTTTGAGGCTGCGATAATATGGAATCATAGAATGGGGAGTCTGGGGTGACATCGGCTATTGCTTGCAATTGCAAATCTAGTTTATTATTACTTTCCATATATCATTTGATTCTAATGCTGCTGATGAGAGGTTACTCCTTGAAACACGTGTACAGCATATCCAAATTTTACTGTTCATGGTGCAACTTTGGAATTTTTATATTTTTAAACCATTGGACCGATGCCACTGCTGGTGGACCAGAGGTCCCCGAGTGTATTCACAAGTCCAATAGTCAGACTTGTCTGACATGAAAATTTACCTTGCGTTTTATAGAAATTTACTGTCTTTATCAAAATTCTCACCCCTTAAAAATACTACGGCTTCATTCCGTGTATGGAAATCGGTAGAAGTCCTTTGTACTGGATTTGGCTCCCTATTTCGGTATTTTTGGTATTGAGTACCCGTTATCCGACTATTTTTTGGATTATTACTTTCCACATTATTTGATTCTAATGCTGCTGATGAGAGGTTACTCCTTGAAATACGTGTACAGCATATCAAAATTTTATTGTCCATGATGCAACTTTGGTATTTTTTATTTTTAAAACGCCATGTATACAGGAATAAAATGAATGGTAATATCGATTTTGAAATGGCCGTATATACAGGAACTAAATGAACTGCAGCATTGGTACTTTTTTTTATACCCCACGCTTTAGCGGGTGGTATTTAGTGATCATGGTGTCCGTTCGTGCGTTCGTGCGTCCGTTCGTCATTCCGTCCACCATAGGGTACATAATTTGTAGTGACAACTCCTCCTAGACCACTTGGTGAAATTCAATGAAACTTTCACAGAAAGTTCAGTACATATTGCAATTGTGCACCAGCTATTTGAAAATTTGATTTGACTTGATTTTTTTGTGATTTTTTTACAACTGGAATCAAATAGGGGGAGCGGGTGTATGTTTTTGTGAGCTTTGCTCACAGTTATTAGTTTAATTTTATTTTCACCTTAATCATAACTTAGTAGTAAGTCTTCCACGGAAGACATGTGTCGCCTGTGTAATTACACAAGAAATATTCTAAATTCCATCAAACAGGAAGTGGGCATGCCAGAGATCCCAAACTCTGTTACACGGTATATGTCCCCATACTGATACTCCGTGCCAAATTCCAAAAGGTTCGGATACATTGTTCCTGCGAAAAATGCGACAGAAATTATTGTGACGCCGACGTGGACAACGACGCCGACCACGACGCAAGACGACGTGATCGTGAGTGAACGCAGGCGACACAATAATGATAATGGTCTTTTATTATATAGATAGCGGTGAAAGATTGAGATTTCCCAGTGAAAGAAAAGTGATAATTAACTGTGAAATTATTTTCCATAATTTCACTCTAGGAAGTGACGTCACAATAGACGTTGTCAACGTTGTTGTTAAGTAAACGTCAGAGCGGATTAATTTTGAAAACGTAGTCCATGAAATGAATCATCAATGGAACCATCAAATATGCATGAAGATCTATATAATAAAAACTATAACTAATCCTAAATTCTGATTATCGAAAATATTCAACTCATGATCGAAAAACGCTGTAATTCACTCATGCGCTCCGCGCATTCGTGAATTACTGCGTTGTTCGATCATTCGTTGAATATTTTGCGATAATCAGAATCTTGGATTAGTTATAGTATAAAAAATAACCGCTGTAACGTTTTGTCATTATGAAGGCCGATAAAAATTCGCACTCAAACAGCGATTTGGTATTATATTCTTTTTAAAAATGCTCGATATAGCAATTTTATTGCCATGATAATATCACAAAACTCGTAAATAATTCCCACAGTCCATCGGAAAGAACACCCACAGAGCCCACTGCTCTACTCCGAAATCATCCCACAGTCTAGTGAAATGCATATCTCAATATTTTAGCTAAAATAATGTAAATTAAACGACGAAAATTTACACAGTGACGTAGAAATATGCGATAAAGAATTAGTGACAAAACGTATTGTTTTTCATTCCGAAATAAGGACGTATTCGCGAGTTGTTTTTCTTTGTCACACAAGTAAATTACTTTGCGTTAGAAAAATACACGGTTTCGAGTGACAGGTTTCATCAAAACTTTTAGGACGTGTAAAGTAATGATTTGCTAACGTATTTGCAAAATTATAAATGTTTTGGTAGTCGATGAACAACTAATCAAGCTATAAAACATGCCGATTTGAAAGCACCTTGTGGAATTTTTCTATATATCCGCATAACGCCCACAGAAAACTCGTAAACAAGGATTTTCTGGCGCACAGCTATGTATACTGTGAAATGTGTCATAAGTAGCATCAGTGGTGACAAAATCTATTAATGTCATGGCCGTCTGCTTCTCTGGATACTTTTTATATAGATCTGTTCTGGATTGAAGTAAGTCCACTGGTAGATTTTAAAAAGAAATCTACCGATTTTTTTTATTCAAATCCAAAAATGGCCGTAAAGTAGGTTGACCTATTACCCTATGACATACAACTACGTTGACTCAATATAATCCATCTATGAATAAATAATTTCTTTCAGGTTTGCTTTGGTCCTTTCTTCCAAGCTTGGCTTTATAGATATCTTGGTCTTCTGCGAACTATAACACATTCTTCCCATAATAATTTAGGTTCAGTTATGATATTTTCCGTGAAATCCCGACCATTGTCCCTCTTGAGAGAGTGGTGCACCCTTGAGGATGCATCCAATAACAGAAATAGACCTAGTAGATGGTATGCGAATATTCTGCTGCTCTCTAAGATTTTTTGAAGCCTCAAAATAGTGAATTATTAAAATGGTCCTGATAGTGAAGGATCAATTTATAATCATTATAAGGTACAGACTAAAATTATTCAAATCAACTTGACCTCTAGAAATAAATTCAGGTGATTGTGTTGAAAGTTGAGTATCCAAAGACTCGAATAACTTCTCTACCGGTATTATCGGAATCAAAGGATACATATACAGCCGAAGCAGCATGCCGCACATCCTTGAGCACCGACCCTTGGTGTCTCTTGTAGACCGGCAAGTAATTTCACTTTATATACAGTTTTTGTGGTTGTACTTCTACATTAGACACGGGGAGGAATGTAGATATTACATATCCTAGAGCATCGTCCCTTGGTGTCTATTGTAGATTTACGATACATCGTTTATTTTATTTTATTTTATTTATTTATTTATTTTTTTTCCCAACTAGTGGTTTTTCTACATTAGACAAGAGGAGGAGTGTGGTTGCTCTTATAAAGCAACACACATATCCTTGAGTATCGCCCCCTTGGTGTCTTTTGTAGATTTACAACTTGTTGATATTGATATTATTGTTATTTATGATGCGTGCGTATTACAAAAAGAATAAATAAATAAATAAAAAATGAAAAAATCTGACACCTCCAGGCATACATATATATAGATATATATATCTACTTGTTGTTACATTAATTTTGTTGTATTGTTGTATCTGAATTATGAATGTTATTTGTAATTGCTCCTTGAGGGACCTTGACTGGAATAAATGTATCTTATCTTATCTTATCTTATGATATCTTCAATTGCCACGTACATGAAATACAAAATATGATTATCTGAAATCAAAATAGGGAACTTCAAAGGAAACTGAGTAAAGGGTGACATTGGTATAGAAAAGGGAATATAATCAAAATGTCTAAAATAGTGTACAGGTCTCTCTTTGACATTTGAATTAAACTTTTGACTGAAAACATTTATAAGAATTAAAAAAAAAGCAGAGTTTCTTCTCAAAGCGATGCTGAAATAATGGATTGATTGATTGATTGATCGATACGGGGTTAAACGTCACTTTCAGCAGCATTTCAGCTACTTAGTATTTCATGACGGTCAGTTTTAGTGGTGGAGTAAGCCGGAGAGAACCACCGACCTTGGGCAGGTAACTGAAATACCTGATCACATACGATTTTGTAAGTCGAGTGCACCCTTTTTGTTATGTACAAAGTGAAGCGCGAACTCACACCGAAGTGGTTATAGACTACAATGGTTGTATAGGTGTAGAAAGTGAAGCGCGAACTCACACCGAAGTGGTAATAGACTATAATGGTTGTATAGGTCGTAGATTTACCTTAACCACTCGGCCACTCAGGCCCCAGAAATAATGGATGCATAAAGATTAAATTGTAATGTGTACTTGTTAAGGTTAAAGGCCCCCTTTTCAGTTCAATGTTAAACCTATAGAAATTTTATGTAAAATCCCCAGCCTGAACGGCTTGTTGGTTTATTCCAAAAATTTATCTGCAAATTTTTTAGGTTATTGCCCATGCAAAGCTACCAATATTTTATGCTATATACAACAAATTTTGTGATTTTGCAGAAAAAAAATATTGAAAATATTGTGGTAGTTGGATGTTTTCTGGGACAAAAATGCGATCTGTTCGAATGATTTGCCGTTTTTTATATTGATTATCATAAATAACTCATTCATTTGTTGATAATACTTGCAACGAATGGTAGCTTTGTGTGCATAAATGAAACAGCTATCTGCAAACGAAGTTTGGTGAAGAACCAAGAAGCCGTTAAGGGTGGGGATTTTACATAGAATTTCCATAGGTTTAACATTGAACTGAAAAGGGGGCCTTTAACCTTAAAATATAAAATCATAGAGAGCAGCCACAGCCTGCTAAGCTCACCTCTTTGCGCAGCATTGTCACACGTTAAATATGTCAGTAAACACGAATGGGCTATAATCATTCTTTTTAACAGATTTATTCATGCATAATGATACATACATGTAGGTCAAAGACTACCATCCCAAAAATGCATTACACATACCAATATGGTTGATGTGGGACATGTCAGACGCAGAAATAGACTTTAACCATTATAATTTATCAAGTCGCTCATGCGTGAAAGGTAGGTCACAGTTAGATACGATAACGTAACCCTCAGTCCACTACGTTCCCATAACGTAACCCTCAGTCCACTACGTTCCCATAACGTAACCCTCAGTCCACTACGTTACGTAGTGGACTGAGGGTTACGTTATCATATTTAAGTCACAGTCAGCATCCGAAGCATGCATTTTTGTTGTCATCCGGAAATGCATCACACATATTAATAGGATTGATGTGGGGTATGTAAGAAAGTAGAAATATACTTTAACCGTTCTAATTCACCAAGTCACTCATGCGTGAAAGTAAGGTCACAGTCAGCATCCGAGGCATGCATTGTTGTTGTCATCCCAAAATGCATCATACATACCAGGGACATGTCAGTAACCTGGAATGGTCTTTAACCATTCTACATAACCAAGTCGTTCAAGCGTAAAATGTAGGTGACAGACAGCATCCGAAGCATGCATTGTTGTCATCCCAAAATGCATCATAAATACCAATATGGTTAATGTGGGACATGTCAGTAAGCGGGAATTGACGTTAACCATTCTACCTAACCAAGTTGTTCATACGTAAGATGTAGGTCACAGACAGCATCCGCAGCATGCATTGTTGTTGTCATTCCAAAATGCATCACACATACCAATATTGTTGATGAGGGACACGTCAGTCACCGGGAATTGTTTTTAACAATGCTTCCGAACCGGACGCCGACGCTAGGGGTATCACATAAGCCCCCTCACTTCGTGAGGTGAGCTAAAAAATCACATTCAATTTGCCAATGTACTTGCTTAATATTCATAATGAGAAAATCCATAAAACATGAAAACTGTAACAAAAAAATTGTGTTTTATGGAACACAAGTGTTGCCGGGGCCTCACAATACATGCATTATTTTAGCTCGATGGGCCAGTTCACATCCGTAAGGTGACGACCATGTGATTTTTGTGGTGTGGGGGGGGCTGGAGGATTCGGCGATTTTGAAATTAAATATTCTAATCCTATTTGTCATGAAAACAAATAATACTTTTGATTTGAAGAATATTTTTTGTTGCAAATGAAAATAAATAATTTGTTCGAATTACACTTAATAAATAATTCCTCCGGGCAAAATCGCCAAAGCCCCCCCCCCCCCCATGAAATCAAATGGACGAAAATTTCAAACACCTTGTGCACATATTGTTAATGTGAAGAAAGAACGTGTTTGTGTTCTTAATGTTTAGTTTGAATCTGAATAATAATTATTGCAGACTATCAAATGAATACGTTTTGGTCGGCGAGCCTCTAAATTCAATAAAACCTTAACTTCAAGTATCATGTGAACAACTAGGTCACGTGAAAACATATCCAGAAGTTTCGTTGAAATCAATCTTGCAATTTAAAGGGCTACGGATTAACCAGATGAAGTAAGAAATTGAGGGGGTGGGGTTGGGGCAGAAATGATATTAAAAGGATAACGGGAAGGCCATCATACATTGGGGCGGATTTTGTAAAAAAAATAAAGTATACAAAGGGGCAGAAATAAAGTTTACAATGGGGCGGATGATATTTCTTTTTACCTGTTTATTAAAACAACTTTTAATTACAAATGTTCGACAAAGCCTAAGGAGCCAGGATCACACATGAGGACAAAAGCCTCTTTTTATCATTACCTCAAAACTATGTAATTTTTTCTCGACACATTCTAGCATTTTCCCTTTCATATATGTAAAAAAATAAATTGTATGTAAAAAATGATTCAATTATGGGCAACAAACTGAAGAACAACGAAACAACTTGCCTTCAATTTTAAAAATTACTTCTAAAACAGACACATATGAATGTGCTATAGTTCTAAGGTTATTCTAACATTGATTTAATACTGGACAAGTGGCTGTATTTTTCTGTTATTTTATATAGATTTAATTTAATACTTGGCAATATTATAAAATTATATGTTATATCTGCCCCTTTGATTCATTTGAAATCCGCCCCATTGTATACTTTTATGCCGCCCCATTGAACTGTTTTTTGTCGCCCCATTTAGTTATGAATCCGCCCCATTGTAAACCAGCGAACGGGAAACATCTACAACTGTACAATGGTTGAAAAACATAGTCACATGCAAAAGGTACCAAGGACCTGTAAAAGAAAAAAAAACTAGATGTTGTCGGAAACGACAGTTATCCCCGCACTCATTGTTTGACACAGAAAACAGTTGTTATACACCCTGGGCATAATTTTTTTTCATTATTTTTGAAATCTACCTATTGATAGTCGCTATTGTTACTAAAAGAATTCTAGGATATATGGTTGTTAAGTAGAATTCCCAAAAATAACTGGTCTTTGAGACTTTCAGGAAATTTACAAAGATTTGAATCAATACTTTTGAAATCCATATGTTGAAAATGTTTGCCATAAACTACACAAACAATTCAAGTACAGTTGCTAGGTAGAATTCCAAAAAAATAGTGGTCTTTGAGACTTTCAGGAAATTTACCAAAATTGGAATCAAATATTTTTGAATTCAATTGATGAAAATGTTTGTCCTAAACTACACAAACAATTTAAGTATCATGGTTGCTAGGTAGAATTCCAAAAAAATAAGTGGTCTTTGAGACTTTCAGGAAATTTACCAAAACTGGAATCAAATATTTTTGAAGTCCAATTGATGAAAATGTTTGTCGTAAATTAAATAAACAAATTAAGTATGGTTGCTAGGTAGAATTCCAAAATATAAGTGGTCTATGAGACTTTCAGGAAATTTACCAAAACTGGAATCAAATATTTTTGAAATCCAATTGATGAAAATGTTTGTCCTAAACTACACAAACATTTTAAGTACAGTTGCTAGATAGAATTCCAAAATATAAGTGGTCTTTGAGACTTTCAGGAAATTTACCAAAATTGGAACCGCCTTTCAGAATCCTAAGTAATCAGAATTTTTTTTTTACCAAACACTTGTCAGAATATAAGATACTGTAAACCGGGAAATTTTTGCGCCGTCTTTATTTCGCGGTTGATAGACAGGATTTTAGTTCGCGCAGTTTTCAATTCGCGCTGCCAAATTGTTGACCTTGACTTCAATGATAGACAAGTATATTCGCGCCGTTTTATTTTCGCGCTTCCATTGCAAACGCGAAAATCGCGAAAATAAAACTGCCGCGAAAATTTCCCGGTTTACAGTAATATGCCAAAATTAAAAAAAAATATGTGTCTTTCACATTTTCAGGAAATTTACCAAAGTTGGAACCGGAACCAAAATTCCAAAAGCTTATTGCAAATCTATAGACTATATGCAACAATTCTTAATAAAGATTTAATACCTAAATCCCAAAATGTAGAAGGAGTTTGCGTCACATGCCACATGTGTCAAAATCGAAATCTTTGGGTCTTTGTTAAAATTGACATCATGGGGCCTCTTGTTTGCACCAAGACAGATATCAAAAATCCGAAAGCTTATTGCGCATCTACAGACTATATGCAACAATTCTACAACAAAATTAGATCCCTAAATCCATAAATGTAGGAGGAGTTTGTGTCACATGCCACATGTGTAAAAATTGACATCATGGGGCCTCTTGTTTGCACCAAGACCTATATCGAAAATCCGAGAGCTTATGGTCGAGCTTATTGCGCATCTACAGACTATATGCAACAATTCTACAACAAAATTAAATCCCTAAATCCAAAATGTAGGAGGAGTTTGAGTCACAAGAAA
This sequence comes from Modiolus philippinarum, assembly GCA_002080025.1. Taxonomy (NCBI): domain Eukaryota; kingdom Metazoa; phylum Mollusca; class Bivalvia; order Mytilida; family Modiolidae; genus Modiolus; species Modiolus philippinarum. The sequence continues at coordinate 143,019 of MJUU01030485.1, forward strand.
AGTGTGACGGACAGAAGGACGTACAGACGGAGGGTATAACATATCACTTTCTTCGAAAGTGCGGGGATAATAAAAGACGAAAGAACTCGGGACAGCCGGACTTGGCATCATTGAACCTTTAATGTTACCAGAGTTGAGTGTCGGATGCACAACTAGATCAGGGGGTCATCATATCTTGAAAGTTTGGCAGGAATCATATTATTATAACTAGAGTAAGGACTGTCGGAAACGACAGTGATCCCCGCACCCCCTGTTTGACACAGAAAACAGCTATAGACCCTGGGAATAATTTTTCTTAACATTTTTGAAATTTAACTATTGACAGTCACTATTTTTACCATAAGGAATTAAAGAATATATGGTTGTTAGGCAGAATTCCAAAAAATAAGTAGTCTTTGAGACTTTCAGGAATTTTACTAAACTTGGAATCATATATTTTGGAAATCAAGTTTGTGAAATGTTTCTTCTAATTCTAACAATTTTTTAACTATGGTTTCAATGTAGAATTCCAAAAAATATGTGGTCTTTGACACTTTCAGGAAATTAACCAAAATTGGAATCAAATATTTTTGAAATTCAATTGGTGAAAATGATTGCCCTAATGAAAACAAATCCTAACAGTTTGGTTGCTAGGTAGAATTCCAAAAATATGTGTGGTCTTTGACACTTTCAGGAAATTTACCAAAATTGGAATCAAATTTTTGTGAAATTCAATTGGTGAAAATGATTGCCCTGATGGAAACAAATCCTAA
>MJUU01030486.1:24487-52024 GCA_002080025.1 Modiolus philippinarum
AGTAAAGGTTTTAACTAGTTTATGATAACGAAAACCTTGATGTAATAGTTTTTCAGTTATGAAAAGATTCCGTTCATTAAAATCGCAAACTTTATTACATACTCGAGCAAATCGAACAAGTTGAGATATGTAAACATATGAAAGTCTGATTTGAGGCTGATTGGAATTGCCATTTTCTAACCCTTAGACAAAACCAATAAAAATTCTTGGTACGTGTTAATTCTCTAACCCTCAAACAGTACCAAGGTAAAAATTTGAAAAGCTGTTTCAAGTCTCTTGCGTATTCAAACATTTACCAGGACAAACCAGTAGCACGAACATCACCAACGAAGACAAAACTAAAATTTTACAGTATGAAATACAAGACAACACAAAAAACTTAAACCACTGACAGTGTGAACTCCCATAAAAACCGGGAGTGACATCAGGTGCTCCGGAAGGGTAAGTATGTCCTGCTCCTGCACCCGTTACACTATCAGTGAGTCAATCCAGTGTTGAGTCAAAACCGGTTATGTGAAATCCGTGAAGACGTGAAATCGAGCTGAAAATGTCCGTTTTCATTTGGGACACAGACACGTCATATCTGTCAATGATATGGTGACGGCCATAAAATTTCTGAAGGGATGAAAGCAACAAAGGCTGAACAAATCCCTGACTTAGCAACTTTTGGGACAGTGTTTTTGCTCTATTCAAAAAATCACTGTATAAACTACATGCGCGACAGTAACGAATCAACTGTGAAATGTACACTCCATAGGCTGGAGAGGTAGGTATATTGCTGCTCAGAAAGGGAAAATTCACAATTGGGAAGTTAAAATCATCACATTTGTCATTTAGCTTAGATTTCAAACGTCCATCTTTATCAATGTATATAAACAGATCTTAGTACGAAGCTGAAGTAGATGTGTCAGTAGTCTCTTGAATTTCAAGCTCATTGGGATAGATCTGGTGTAAATATTCCTTGAATTTTGGATTATTAAGAGAAAGTACATCGTCTATGTAGCGGAAGCTGAAATTAAAGGACTGGGCTAAATGTTTTTTTGTCTGTGTTAGCCCTTGTAAAAACTTGGCCTCATACGAGAAAAGAAAGAGATCAGCTAAAAGCTGAAACAACTGAGACAAATGGAACCAATAATCCTTAGGTGGCCTCCTTCAAATATTTTGCCCAGCTTGTCCGATTATCTTATCCAAAATGGCTGTCAGCAGAAAACATAGTTTAACACAGGGACCCTATAGGAAATGCATTTAAAGATCTTCTCTGAAACCACTGAGCTAACCGGAACCAAAATGGCTAACAATGGTCCTTGTGTTGTCCCCTTCAAAGATTGTAATTTTTATTTTCATACCCGATCCAAGATGGCCACAAGTGGGGAACATAGTTCAACATAGGAACCCCTTGGGGAATGCATTCAAAGATCTTTGAAAACAGTGGGCCAATAGGTACCAAATGTGGTCACAATTATCCTTTAGTGGTCCCCTTCAAAAATTGTGTCAAGCTTGTCTGCACCTCAGCCAAGATGACTGCCAGCAGGGAGCTTAATTTAACATAAGGACCCTATGGGAAATGCATTCAAAGAAATTTTCCTCTTAAACCACTGAGCCAATTGGAACAAAATAGGGTGACAGTAGTTTTTGGATAGTCCCCTTCAAAGTTTGTTATTTTTATATTCCTACCTCATCAAAGATGGCTGCCAGTGGGAAGCATAGTTTAAATTGGTGACCTTATGGGAAATACATTCAAAGATCTTCTATGCAACCACTTGGCTAATTAGATCCATTCTTGGTCACAACTGCCCTTGGGTAGTCTCCTTCAAAGTTTATGATGTTAAAGTTCCTTTCTCATCCAAGATGGCCACAAGCCAAGAACATAGTAAACAAAGGACTGTAAGAGATATGTGCATTCAGAAGTCTTCTCGGAAAACACAGCAACAATGGTCACAGTAGTAAATGGGTGGCCCCTTTTAAAACAGTTGTGTTGATAGTTTTCATACATCTTCCCAAGGTGGAAGCCAGTGGCAACGTAACATTAGACTGATTGTCTCTGGGATAATCAGAAGACCATAGTCCAGGTGAGCGATACAGGCTCTTGAGAGCCTCTTGTTTTTGCATCTGTTTAACATCAATAAGACATCACTGTGTCCAATCGAGAACAGCAACGGTTGTTTGGTATCTACTTCCTGTTATCACAAAGTTTTCAAAAACGCCTTTTCTAAGTATTTTGATTAATAATAATCATATTGGTTAATTCAGCATCTGATTTAGAATAAAATTAGATAAATTTTATATTCTGAAGTAAAGGAATAGCCGCAAACTAAAAGTGAAAGTGTGTTTGGTATTTGTTTACTGATTACCAAACATGTACACTTTCATTTTGATATCTCTGTAATTACATTGTTTGCAAGCAAATAAATGAAGTTATTTCCTTATCATTGTCTGAATAAACATTAATATGTGTTAAATTCTGAATGCCAAATAATTTTTATGCATATTTTAAATTTCCTAAAAACAGGAAGTAGTTACCAAACAACTGTTGCCGTTCTCGATTGGACACAGTGGACATGATAGCCCATTGATATTCGGTATGCAGTTGGATTTTTAGGGACCGACCATTTAATCTGAAGGGGGGGGGGTTATGGTTTTTTTTTCTGGACAGAAAATTTTTTTCGCGCTTTGCGCGAAACAAATTATTTATTTTTTGCACGCGTATCAACAAAATATTTTTTTTTCAAAATTAACATTANAGGAATAGCCGCAAACTAAAAGTGAAAGTGTGTTTGGTATTTGTTTACTGATTACATTGTACCAAACATGTACACTTTCATTTTGATTTCTCTGTAATTACATTGTTTGCAAGCAAATAAATGAAGTTATTTCCCTATCTTTGTCTGAATAAACATTAATATGTGTTAAATTCTGAATGCCAAATAATTTTTATGCATATTTTAAATTTCCTAAAAGCAGGAAGTAGTTACCAAACAACTGTTGCCGTTCTCGATTGGACACAGTGGACATGATAGCCCATTGATATTCGGTATGCAGTTGGATATTTATGATAGAGATCTGTTTCAGTAGCATTTTATGTCGATGTCCTGGCAGTCATGCTCCAGAGACTTTGAAATTTGAATTGTTCATTACTTTTCATCCTAGCCACTCAATATTTTGACATGCAGTTGCATCCTGAGTACACATCTAGATTGGTGGCCTCGACCCCTCGGTCATGCTTGAAAGATCACATCAAGATTTTAGCACACAATGCACACAATTTAAAATTTAGATTTGTTATCATGGCTGCTACTGTAGATCAATGTGCAGATTTATGCGATACATGGATTTAGGACAGACATATCATGTGTTCTGTTTATTTAACCAATCTAAGTAAATGGGGGTAATAACAAAATTACTTTAAAATTTCCTCCATAACCAAGTTACTCAGACTAGTTCAAGAGTTGTATTTACAAAATATCAAGTCAGTTGGACAATTTACCTTGTTAAGAAACAACTACAGTAGAATTCTAAAGGAACAAAGCACAAGAAGATTACATAAATCAAGAGTCTAGAGACAAACACAAGAACATCAGAAGACATGACACACCCACAAACTATTATTCTTAACAATTGCAAAAGGTTTATGGGTAAAGCCTTAGTTATATGCAGTAATTTTAGATTTTACTTGCACTAAAGAGATGTTTCTGAAATTTATTAAGTTGTCAAGATGGTCAGTTTCGTAGCTAAAATTTAATGCTAGTTTGTATTTTGACAAATAATGAATTGAATTTAAAGTGTTATTTTAGATCTAAGGTGATACTATTTCCTATTGTAACTATTTCCTATTTTAAGAGATTCTAGTGTTGAATTATAACCAACATTTAAATCAACAATATTTGGCTAATTTTGTAAGCTATTTTGAGGTCTATTTCACAGGTAATACATGTATATTTCCTGAGATTACAGGTTGTCATTAATGCAATACTCATTTCAACAGATCAGATCAGAATTCACCTTCAAAAGATTATATTTGACCACCTTCTTGCTCATCCTTTTCTTAGTTAATTGAAGGTAAAGATTCTTGTATGTTCCACTTCAAGAGGGTTTTCCCCCTTTTCAAGCAAGAGATCCTCCTTTAACTAAACTAGAGGCCCAGAGACTCAGCCCATATGGCTAACCTGACAAAATGCTTTTCTTATAGGGTCCAGCGTTAAATTATGTTCCACACTGGCTGCCATGTTTTTGTCACATCCCGGCAAAATGACCTTCCCTACATCATTCCTGTATTTAATTAAATTAGCTTCTATAGTTTTAGAGCAGATGATGTTTTTACAACAGGGTCAAAAGTTAATCAGTTTTTTTATTGGATCCAAACAGAATGAGTAACTGTTGTAAAAGGCCATCTATACAACATTCCTGTATAGTTTGGTTGAATTTTCTAAAGGAGGAGATGATTAAGATATGATTTTCCCATAGGGCCAATGTTAAACTTTGTTCTCCGCTGGCGGCCATGTTTTTTTGTGAAATTGCAATGAAATGGGCAATTTTCATAAAAGACCTTCCCTTCATCATTCCAATTTAGTTAAATTTGCTTCAATAGTTTCATGGCAGATATTGAAATAGATGTTTATCCCATATTGTGTAATTTTTATACCCCTGCAATCAAAGTTTGGGGGGTATATAGTAATTTATAGGAATCACCCTGTCTGTCTGTCTGTCTGTCTGTCCTTCTGTCCACACTTCTCGAAAGCGCAACTCCTCTTAAACCACTTGAACGACTTTGATGAAACTTTACACAAAGGAAGGACACTATATGGAGATGAGCATGAAGGAATATAATTATTTTTCCAAAACCAAGAAGGGGATATAATTTAACGACTTTTTGTTGATTCCCTATGTATGGGTTACTTCGTAAGCGCAACTCCTCTTAAACCAATTGAAGGATTTTGATGAAACTTCATACAAAGGAAGGACACTATATGGAGATGTGCATGAAGGAATACAATTATTGGCCAAAACCAGAAAGGGGAGATAATTTGACTTTGACTTTTTATTGATTCCTATGTATAGGTTACTTCGTAAGCGCAACTCCTCTTAAACCATTTGAAGGATTTTGATGACACTTTACAGAAAGGAAGGACACTATATGTAGATGTGCATGAAGTATTTATAATTATTGTCCGAAACCAGGAAAGGGAGATAATTCGACTTTGACTTTTCAATGGTTCCCTATGTATGGGTTACCTCTTAAGCGCAACTCCTCTTAAACCACTTGAAGGATTTTGATGAAACTTTATACAAGAAAGGACACTATATGGAGATGTGCATGAAGGAATATAATTATTGTATGAAGCCAGGAAGGGGAGATAATTTGACTGACTTTTCGTTGATTCCCTATGTATGGGTTACCTCGTAAGCGCAACTCCTCTTAAACCACTTGAAGGATTTTTATGAAACTTTACACAAAGGAAGAACACTATATGTAGATGTGCATGAAAGAATATGATAATTGTTTGAAATCAGTAAGGGGAGATAATTGGACTTTGACTGTCATTGATTTCTCCTGCAATTATCTTTTGTTTCAAAGAAAAAAATTTGAGCATAAATATTGTGGAGAGACACGCTTTTTTCATTAAAATCCTCTTGAAAAGTTGTTTTCAAAGTGTTGTAATGAAATTTCTTTAATGTTTATGATTTTTGTGTATAATGTCAAATAGGCTAAAGGTGAATTTCATATTAGTCTGATTTAGACAGAGTATATTCATTGGAATCCTTGTGAAAAGTTCTTTCTTGAAGATTATATCACTGTGTCCATACTTGTATTGTGTCCACACTTGTACTGTGTCCACATCTGTATCGTGTCCACACCAACTTAATATTTTTGGCTGCCATTCAGTGACAGCTCTTGTTAAATTAAGTTTCATGCTAGGGACCATGTTTTTTGTCCAATAAGAACAAAAGGAACAATTTTTGTAAAGGTCCTTCCATATGTTATTTCTGCAAATTTTGGTTGAATTTGCTTTGGAATTTCAGAGGAAATGATCAAAATATGGCTTTCCCTTAGAGCCAATGCTAAACTATGCTATGTGCTTGTGGCCATGTTTTTTATCCAATCAGCACAAAATGAGCAATCTTTGTAAAGGACCTTGCACACATCATTCCAGTAAAGTTCAATAGACCAAATCTGAGTACTGGTATTCAGATTCACCAGTTGTTGTTTGTCCACCCTACGTCACAAACGTGTCCCCCCCATGTGACCAACTTCATGACGTTTAGGCTCTATGACCTGACGTTTTCAATACTGTGACGTATTGAAAAGTAGTTTGGTAAATCCTAATACCATAGGTTGGATATGGTCTATTAAGTTTGCTTCAACAGTTTCAGAGCAGATGATAACAAATGATGTTTTTGTCATAGGATCCCATGTTAAACAAAGTTTTGCCCTTGGGGCATGTTTTTTTGTCACATCGGAACAAAATGAACACTTTTTATAAAGGTCCGTCCAGACATCATTGATGCATTTGTTTCAGAGAAAAAGATGAAAATGTGAAAGCTAACAGACAATGGGTAATTGCAACAGCTCACACTTACCAGGTGAGCTAACAATAATATATTTCAAATCAAAGAATCTTCCATTTGCATTAGAAGTGGTCCTTAGACTTTAAGAGACCCTTTACTCAAAATAACTTGTATTCAAGCAAGGAATCCTCCACTTCCATGAGATATAAAGACAAACATCCTTAACATATGAAGCATTTATTAAAATATTTCTCATACAAAAATATCTATTGCACTAATAGTAAATGTATCTGTAATACTTGGAAGCTTAAAATAGTGTATACTACAATTTATGGAGAAGCATATCAATAAAACAAATGATTTGACGTACAAGAAAATGATACATGTATAAATATTTACTGAATTTGTACGTCGTAATTTTCCAAGAATCTCATGAAGCTAGTTTTAGGTTATAACCTGATAAAATATGTATTCTAATATGACGGCCTTCAATCACTTTGTATCCAAATTCCTGGTAAAAATAATATATACTTGTGGGTAAAGTCATAAACAAATGACGGTGCTTTAGATAGAGTTATAAATATTTTTAATCAATTTTTGCAACGTCACAGACCAACTAACAGTGTAAAATGGTGTTTCATGCATGTGTTCTAGAACGAATTCCTCTAATCGGAACCTTGTTAGCATTCTATTACAATCGAATTAATTAACAGTAGCCATATATATTTTTTTTACTATGAGCTTGTACTTTATGGTGAAATTTTATCCCTCCCTGGTCACTTAGGGTTTAACTTTTGCCATAAAGTGCCAACCCCTGGTAAAAATCATATAAATCTATGACTTCTGATAATTATTTCTTAAGGATGCTCGCTGTTCATGTTTTGGTATTTCTGTCAGATTTTTGGACCTTTCTGGTGTCATCCATTTAAAAACATTACAATTTTTTTGCCCACGAAGCCCCTTATTTTGTTTGATAATTTCATTTAATACAACTTTAGCAGCATTCTGGCAAAATTCTATTAAATCCTATTTATTTTGTCACATTCCTTCATGGATAAACGTGGCTGATGTAAAACCTATGAAAAATTTAGAGTAGCTCAGTTTCCCGTCAAGTTTTTAATCACTTATATCTCGTTGGCGACATTGGCAACCTATCAATTTTTTCGCTTAAATTACTTCTTTTTCAGTTTTAAAACAAAAAATTACATTTATTTGAAATCCTATTTATTTTCAAATTGACCAGCAAACATACTTTAGTATATTTTTGTCAACTTCATTCATCTTACTAACACTTGCCTTTATACCATGAAATCTTTAAAACTGACAAAAACCATAACAGTATAATACCAGATAAAAATTTAGACATAAAATTTGAAAATTATGCATTAAAAATATGACAACAAATGAAAAAAAAAACAACAACAAAATAACATATAAATGAACATGTTTGAAATAATATGAGCATGAAAACTAAAATGTACAAAACAATTTTTGGCAAAGAATTAAAATAATTACAACATACAATAAAACTAATGTGGACACAATTGGGAGGTAAATTCTAGAAGTTCATTTTATACAAACTGTAACGTGTAGTGGTACAGAACTGAAGGTGTCGTATTATGAATAGACAAGTTCATCTAACAACAAAGAAAATACACATGCTTATAATATAAGGGCATTTCCTATGTAACAGATCTCACAACAGGTATAAAACACCCTGCATTAGCTGTACTGTTGGAGTATTCCTTTAGCTCAGATAGTAAAGCAATGGACTGTGGTCCTATGGAAACCGAGATCAAACCTCAATATGGGAAACCATGAATTTTGCCAGTGAATTCCTGCTCTCTGCCTACACCTATATGTTTTGAAAAAAGAAGAATTGAGGGATTTATACTCCATCAAGAGCAAGTTAAAACTAAAATTTCAGTTATTTTGACATGCAAGTTTGGAAACCTTTGAATTATTTTGTTTGACTTTTTGTAAGAATGCTTATAGAAAAAAAATTTAAATCCAACTGACAGGTAACAACATTCAAATTACTTCGTCGCTTCATTTGGACACTTCTCTTCAAATTCTTTTAAAATACTACTAGTAGACTTGCTTTACAAATACATACAAAGCATGATAGATTTATATAATAATAACTTTAATGGTTGACTTAGGTTTATACTGTGCGGTAGGTCTGAAAATGATGTTACTTGAGAGACAACAATGTGGTGTGAAGGGCACAGGATGCAAGGAACTTCATGGTTATTCACATGTGTGAAGTTTGTACTTTTGTGTAAAACAACAAATTTATCCATCAAAATTTGACCAATTTATACAAGAATATTCAGCAATATGGCTACAAAGTTGAAATTATTTTGGCTTGCCTGTGATGGCCTTCAACTCTACCTCTGATAACAACCCATGACCTGGCAACTTGTTTGTGACCTTTAACCTGAGAAATACATACATATCATATAACTGTCATACCAAGAGAACAAATCCATCTTTAAACTTCAAATATTAACAATTATGGTTGTATAACATCACATGGAAGTTCACAATATGACAAAATAATGCCTATTTATTTAATTAATTCTAAATTCAAGTAAAAACAATTTGTTTAAAAAAATATATATATATATATATATATACACACACACAAAAAAATAAATTTTACATAAAATTAAAGTTTAAACTTAAAAAAAACAAAAAAAAACGTTTGTTTAAAACAATACAAGCCATTTGACTGACCGTTCTACTGAATACAAGCTGAAAAGTTCAAATATGGAATACCAACAACACCTGTAATCAGATACAGTGACAGATTCATTAAAACTAGAGGCTCACATGAGCCTGTATCACTCACCTGGTAAATGGTTTTATTCATTGTCACAAAGAGACCACCCATTCATACTATAAATCAGTTCACCAGATGTTACATTTTCAATCTTGGATGAGTTACAAACATAAAAATTACAAACTTTGAAAGACAATCGTAACCAAACTTGATTCCAATTGGCTCAGTAGGTTCAGAGGAGAAGACATGTGAATGCATTTCCCATAGGGTCCCTATATTAAACTATGTTCCAGGCCATCTTGGATGAGGTACGAACGTCAAAATCACAAACTTTCAAGGGGACAAGCCAAGGACTATTGTGACCAAGTTTGGTTGAATTTGGCTAGGTAGTTTCAGAGGAGAAAATCTTTGGATGCATTTCCCATAGTTAAACTATGTTAAACTATGTTCTCTTCTGGCAGCCACCTTCAATGAGGTATGAACATAAAAATCACAAACTTTCTAGGGGACCACCTAAAGACTGTTGTGATCAAGTTTGGTTCCAATTGGCTCAGTAGTTTCAGAGAAGAAGATCTTTGAATACATTTCCAATAGGGTCCTATGTTAAACTATGTCCTGTGCTGACGACCATCTTGGATGAGGTACGAACATGAAAATCACAAACTTTAAAGGGGAGCAGCCATGGACAATTGTATCCAAGTTTGGTTCCTATTGGCTTATAGTGGTTTCAGGAGAAAAGACCTTTGAATGTATTTCCCATAGGGTCCCTATGTTAAACTATGTTCCTTGCTGGCGGCCATCTTGGATGAGGTACAACCACAAAAATCACAAACTTTAAAGGGGACCACATGAGGACTATTGTAACAAAATTTGGTCCACATTGGCTCAGTGGTTTCAGAGGAGAAGATCTTTGAATGCATTTCCCATAGGGTCCTTTGTAAAGCCATGTCCCCTAGTGGCGGCCATCTTGGATGAGATGCTAATCTGCTGGTCATATGTAGAAATTGTAGTCCTGGAAAAGCTAAACACTTTTGTAATTCACATTTAACCTCCATCTCAAACAGTTTTTGAAATAAAAGTAAAAATGTTAAAAAATCGTGAAAATTCAAAGAAAAAGGGGTCATAACTCCTATGTTGGTCGTCAGATTTTCTTCAAACTTGCAGGAAATGAAGATCTTGCTATGCTGACCATTTTTGTAATTTAAACTTCACTTCTGTCTTCTACCATTTTCAATTTATAAGACTAAAAGTAACAAAAAACGAAAATTTTACGGAAAAGGGGCTATAACTCCAAGATGGGTTATCGGATATTTTTCAAAACTGCAGGGCAGGTAGATCTCATCATGCTGATCATGTTTACACCATGTCAAATTTTGATATCTGTAACGGTTTTCGAGTAATTTGCAAAAAACAGCAATGTTTTATTTTTAGTAACAGTGGCTATGTTGTTTGGTCTACGGACATAAAAATCACAAACTTGAAAGAGCATACCCTGGTAATGATTCAGGCCAAGTTTGGTTAGTATTGGCCCAGCAGTTTCAGATAAGAAGATCTTTGAATAAAAGTTAACGGACGGACGGACAACGGACACCGAGTGATGGCAAAAGCTCACATGGCCTTTGGCCAGGTGAGCTAATAAACACTTTATCATGTTAAAATCAATTATCAAAGATACCTATTAATGATGAACACTTTACAAATGACACTACATGTATATGGTAGAAATCTTTAAATTTTCACTACTAGTAATTACTATAGTCCCAAATTTCAGTAAATCTCATTTGATCAATAGAAGATATCACGTAAGAAAGTAACATTATCATTTTTCTTTTATGATTCACCATCATTATATATATTCCTTGTATGAATAGTGATTTTCGGTACATAACTAGACTTTGAAAGTGGAGTTCCATATGAACTAGTCCTATCGCATTTCAGAGAATTTCATTGATCGAGCGCCATGTAATGATCTGCTATCACATTTTCGTTTATATTGGACCACTGTGAGATCTCATTGGACATGATGAACGTTACAAAACAACTGTGTTGTTATTGGAAACACCACAGCGACCTCATGAGCATTTAAACACAGAACAGCAGTTCTACACTAAAAATTTACTGTATTTATTTATGAAAATCATAAGAGAAATAGTTTTAACAACTTTAAAGAATTGTACATGTATATTGCTGGATATAAACTCTCATTATGTAATTTCAAATAAAACTCCCCAAAGGTTTGTTCATTATATTTTAAAATTACATAATTCTGGTTGATATCCATCAATATACAATTCTTTCTTGTTATGAGAGTGATTACTATATTCAGATCCCTGCAACCAAAATTGAAGGGAGTGTTGAGTTGGTCCCAATGTAAATATCACGGATTTCTTATTTCTTACAGAACATTGTTTAATGTGATTCCAGTAAAGACATTTTTGAATATGATACTTTTGTACATATAAGCGAATCATTTGAATCTCATCCCAGAACAGATATCAGGGATTATTGAAATCTTTCAACCTGACCTTGTTTATATACGGGATATTTCGGAATCTGAACCCGGTGTATATATCCATGACAACAGATTTGTATATTTCAGTTATTATTGACTTTCTGATTTCTCTGGATCTGACCCAGTTGTATAAAACAATGTTAATAATTTCAGTTATTATTAATTTCTTGATTCCTCCGACCTGGCCAAGTTGTAGATAGCGATGATTGCTAACTTTCTTTTGTATATTTCAGTTATTACTAATTTCTTGATTTCTTGCGATTTGACCCAGTCTTAGATAACGATGATTACTAATCTCCTGCATGATTTCTGATTCTGATGGCTCTTCTAGAGTACTCCTGAAATATGTCAAAAATTCATCTATAAATTTTTACACAAAAATTTTCATGTCTAAACAATAAAGCAATACTAATACATGTATGTCATTCGACTTGATTATACAGCTCCTTAGATTTTTTGTAAACTTACACTTTATTTATCTAATATTTGTACTTCTTTTCTATTTCCTTGAAATTATATATTCTAAAGTTAAAGTTGTGTATATTGCAATTGTACCTTCTTAATTTATAACTGATCTACCCTAAATTATCATAATCTTTAGTTTTATTATTATTGTTTTATAGTATACCTATACTTGTTCGTGGCAGAATTTCTAATATGGATATACTATCAAACTTTCAAATTTTTACATTTATTATTTTTGTAATTACCAAATGTTATTCATACCACCTGTTTATAGTGTCCTCATCTCACTATTTTATAATGCCACTGTTTCTTACAATCAACTTGATAAGGGCCCTGTGTTTGTATATATGCTGTAATTGTCCTCTAGGTTGAGAAACTAGTGCTTTTGTCGGCAATGGATGACAGTGATTGTAAGAGCACTTTGCCTGTTTACTTTATGTTTGTTGACTATTCCGCATCCATTGGCTATATGAAGACATGGATGTCGTGTTATTCAACATTTAGCAAAGAATTCCTCTCACACCACTGCTAGTGGCTGTCTTAAACTTACCTGAGGTATCAATAAAGCTCATTGTTGAAGGCTTCATGGTGACTTCAAGATGAAGAACAACAATAAAAGCTTTGTTCTTTTACTTGGTTCTATTATGTGTTTGTAGAGACTTTGTCTTGTGTGTATCTACTCAATATCCTGTCATTGTTTATGTCATATATTATTTCATTATCTAAACATGTCATGTAAGATTTGAATGAACATGCCATGTACTTGCATAAACATGTCTAGGTTACCTTAAAAATTTCTGTACTAGTTAACTTACCTTGACATGTCATGTACTGTTTAGCTTTCCTAAACATGTGTATTGATTACCTTACCTAAACATGTGTATTGATTATCTTACCTAAACATTTTATGTATTTTTTGGCTTGCCTAAACATGTGTACTGTTTAACTTACCTAAACAGGTCATATTATGTTTATCTTACCTTAACATGCCATGTATTTTTAATTAATTTTTTTTGGGGGGGGGTGCCTATACATGTTTACTGTTTATCTTACCTAAACATGTCATGTACAGACATAAAATGATGTGATTCTTCAAAGCTGGAAGCTCTTCTAGTTCTATTTCCTTCCTGGTTTAAATGACTTTTGTCCCATTTCATGATAAAATTCTGTAAGCCAAAGAAAATAGTATAGTATATAAGACAACTAATATGTGATACAGTCATTTTATCAGAAATAAAACAATGGTAACCACTGAAAATTATCACATATAGGACAGAACCCTGTATTAGCATCAGCAGTCAGAAAATGGCTCATGACTTCTTCAGAAAAGATAGAAGTAAATGCACATTGCTCTTAACAGTTAATGATGTTTTGATTAATCTCACCATGTGATATATTTTTGCCATCATTGCATACTCACTAAAATGAACAAAATGCTGATATTTTTAGAGCAGTCCAATGTTACATTTACAATTGTCATAGATTTGATTGATTGTTGCAGATTATTCTTATCCTTTCTTTCATCTCTTTCTCAATAAGAAATTGAGCAATAAATATGTCTAATTCAATTAATTCTCACTAAAAAAAAAACTCTTATATTCAATGAAACATATTTTTTTGGCTGTGTGCACATCAGTATAATATTTGTTTGCCTTTGTGTAAGGTTTAATTTATATCTAATCTAGGAGAAGTTGCATTAGCAAGTGTAGGATTAAATAGTGTCTGCCTTGAAATATTGCAATTGTTTCCTAAAATAAAGTCTGAGGATGGAATAAAATGCATTGATGATCATCAAATATTGTCCTCTTGGACACTTTTTCATGGGAGACTGTTTTAGCTTATAAAAGCTCCCATACATAAAATTCCTCTTACCTGATAAATCAAATCACCATATTATTACATCAGAATGTTCACTGTGTATGTCTGATTTATATAAGAATTTAATTTTTGATGTTTCTTTTGGGTACAGCCTTGACCAAACACCTTTTGTATAAAGGCCTTTATATGCATTTAATGTCAAAACAAAATATTCAAATCTAACAGTACTTATTTGTGGCTTATATGGATGAAATAGATATGTTTTCAATTGGTGAATTTTCCCCGGAAATTTTGACGTCACAATATAGATTTATGGATATGACAATGTTACATGAGGCAATTTATTCCGATTGACCCCAGGTCTTTCATAAACAGAAATTGGAAATTGGTCTATTACTTTATCCTCTACTACATATATGAATGTCACCAAATAATACTAAATTTTAAGGTAACCTTGTAAGCATTGTAATTAGGTTTAATTAGGACTTAAAAAAATTCAAAATCATGTGCTCAATATTGACCAATTATAATAAGCATAAAGTATTAATATATGCAACAGCATTAAAAATCTAAGATGCCATTTTCAACATTGTCTCTGTGACTCTGTGTGCCACAAAGGTAGATAACTGATGAGAAATCTATTTAGACTTGTAATTAAATCGTACCTCAATGATAATGGCTGTAAATAGCTGTAACACAATAACAACAGAACACAGCCACCATACAATAAAAAACAGGTATGCCCATCTGAAAATAAATAAACAATCAGTAACCATGACAACAACACAGCCACCATACACCAAAAAACAGGTATGCCCATCTGAAAATAGATAAACAATCAGTAACCATGACAACAACACAGCCACCATACACTAAAAAACAGGTATGCCCATCTGAAAATAAATAAACAATCAGTAACCATGACAACAACACAGCCACCATGCACTAAAAAACAGGTATGCCCATCTGAAAATAAATAAACAATCAGTAACCATGACAACAACCCAGCCACCATACAATAAAAAACAGGTATGCCCATCTAAAAATAAATAGACAATCAATATAATCAAGCATACAGACACACACCTTTGTTGATGAAAAATATGAGATTTAAAACAGGCAGGTGTAAATAAAAGACGATAATTGAAATATTGATTGCCCTCATCAATAAACCATAAACACTAATAATAATTATGATAATTATCATTAACTGTGATGTCACGTTGTTACTCTGTTTCTTGTGATTTTTTTATTTGCTTACAATGAAGACAACTGTGTCATCAAAATATTGTGTAATACTTTGTTTAAAACTACTGATATTAAGGCATGCATACTTACTGAGATGTGGATCTTCTATAAGCATATAAAAATACACTCCAATTATTGACAACCATTATATCCCATAACACTACAATGGCAGCCTACCAATCAAACAATTTACAGATCTAAATATTAGCAAGAACATATATTTCTAAATTTTTATTTAACATTTAGGAAGAGAATTCCCCTCAGGCCAGTGCTAGGGGCCGTCTTGAACTTACTATGAGGTATGAGTTTTTGTTCATTGTCGAAGGCCTCATGATGACTTTAAGATGAAGAACAACAATAAAAGCATTGTTACTCCATATCCCTTTATTTGATCATTTTGAATAGAGTTTGTCTCTCTTGCAGTGAGGAATCTGTGAAGAAAAGATTCCCCATGCTTCAGGTGTTTGCATTGTATATTTCTTCAGTTGTGGAGTAAACTAATTACAAAATATACTTTTGTTTTTTATCATATATGTAGTTTTCCATTCTATTCCCTAATATTTATGTACAATGGGTCACATAACTGTTGTATTGATAATTTTTAAGTTTTTTTATTTATAATATTAAGATCTTTCTATTCATGTATGACATGTTTACCTGTAGCTGCCTATTTAATCAGCCAAGTTTCACCATTATTCTTTTATTTCTCATGTCTGCCACATGAAGAGTGTTTGTTCCAAGCATCTGGCTCATTTCCACATTATCCAATTTTTAGATATCATACAGTGAAATTCAAGATTTTTTTTTATCCATTTAAGCATATTATCCATTTGTAGCTAACTGCCATATATTAAAATAATACTTCAACTTTGAATTTACTAACAAAATACTCACAGCAAAATCATCAAAATTATTGGCCCAATATTCTAACTGTTGATATGTTCCACACTTGTAAGTAAGCCCCCTACAATAAAATGATACCTAAATATCTTGTACATATATGATATATTTGTACATGTAAAAACAGTATATTGTTTACATATTTTGCATAAAACAATAAACTGTAAGGAATTAATTACTCTTACATCTTTTTTTAAATTTACCTGTTTTTTTTACTTGTATTTCCACACAAAACTTTTCACATTTTACATTGTACCATTCTACATTTTAGTGAATTATTACAGATAAGTTTGATGTAAATACTTGTGTTATATTGACTTATAATAGATTTACCATCATAAAAGACAACGGTTTGAAGGCTTTGACCTTTTCAGTGTCCAGTAAAATAACAAGATCATAAAGCGAAAGTATGAGATCAAAACTATCTCCATCTGGTTGTCAAATGAAAAATCAAAATTAGCATTACACAGAAAACATTTTTTTATATTGTATTACATCCTGCTTAGAAAATTGTTAATACCACATTTTACTTCGGATCTTAATGGGGATATAGGTTTGTAGTTTAGAATTCTATGAGGCGCTGTTTTGCTATTTATTCCTCATTTTTTTTATATTAAAAAACATTTTCTGATATAAAAAAAATCTGAATTTTTTATATAAAAAACTTGATTTTCTGATATAAAAAATTTTAAGTTTTTTAAAATTTTCTTTTTAAGAGGATTGAAACAAAGGTTTTGTAACTAATAAGGATTGTCTACTTGAATTATGTAATCTTAAAATGTACATGTACCAGCTTTTCAATGCTGTGCTTATTATACATGCATATGAAATTATATTGTTAAAACTTTCTGCAACTTTATAAGTGCTGCATAAAAATGTACTGGAAATAGGTAAAGCAGTAGTAGGATTGTCTTTTATGTGTAGCTTTCCAAAATGTGTGTATTGTTTGCAAAATGTGTATATTATTTACAAAAATCTTACCCATTATGTGTAGTATTCTCAGCACTGTGTTTAATAGCACCATTAAATATTTCTATACCAACTATGGCAAAGGAATAATATATCACCTGCCAAGTAAATACACATTTATAAGACAAAGGAATAATATATCATCTGCAATATTAATTGAACAAGGTAAAATTTCATCTATCACAAACTTGAATCTCCTTTTCCAAAACAATGTATAAGTTGGGAATTTTGTTTTAAGTGCGAAATATAGTAAACACTGCTTTTGTAAAAAACTATTGATTTCTACAACAATCATCATCAATCATCACGCGAGGGAGGCAAAATTTTGGTCTGATTGACAAGTGAGTTGTATTTATCTGTAAGATCACTTGTGAACGTGTTGTAACTAGGTTTCTAATCATTAAGTTATGCAAAGAATTATAGAGTGTTGTCTGCTACAGCATCAAGATGCTATGCTAAGTTTGATATAAATGTGCCGTCAGAGATTGGCAGCACCTATATGAAATGTAAAATTGTAATACTTGGAGCATATCTTAGGCCACAATGAACTACCGGTACATGTATTTGACATTGGCAAAATGTATGTCTACTTTTCATACTATGAAGCATTTTAAACAGAAAAGGTCAATTTGGCTATGTAACTATTCAAAGTAGTCAACAGTTAGTATAAGTAATAATATTAATGTTGTGTTTTACATTGACTATGGAAAATAGTAGCCAGGCCAGGTAATGGACAATAGTTCACTCCCCTTCAGGTTGTGCACTATTGTCCATCACCCTGGCTACTATTTTTGCAAAGTCAATGTAAAACACAACATTATTATGTAAAAAGTGCCAAATAAATTTCCTGCTGGAGGCCATCTTGGATGAGGTAATGACCGACACTATTTATGAAAGTAACCATAGTCAATATCCCGGTAAGTTTGGATCTAATTGGTTATGTAGATTCAGAATGTGTTTCCAAAAATGGCCTGATATTCAATATGAAAAAGAAAGGAAATGGGGTAAATGTCAAGGAGACAACATCCCATATCCAGGTTAAAATGACCCAAAACAAAGCATCTAGGGGTCACGGTACGGTCTTCAACACAGTGAGGAACATGTGCATTGGCAGCCATCATTAATACAAGGAGGGTATGCTTGTTACTATTTTTGAAGGTAACCATTTAAGGACACTGAATCATGGTTTGGCTAATTGGATAAGCAGTTTCAGAGAAGATCTTAGTATTTCTTATCATTGTATTTTTTATACTTGATCTGTATACTCACTGTTGCAGACTAAACTACCGAATATCAGATCAATATCAGTAAGCATCTAAGAAGGTCTGAGAAATTGCCATTTCACAGAAATTATAAATCCAAGGCCTGTAATTTTGTAATAAGAATCAATACACCAAAATTGAGCTCAAAGTTGATCTCTTAAGTCATGCCTGAAAAATTTTATAAAAATAAAGAAACCATGTGTGACTGACAAACTGATACTGACGAATGGATGAAATGAAAACCTATACTGGTGATGCCACTAGGGGACTGATTACATTTCCTGCTGTCAGTCATCTTAGATAAGGTGCAGATCAGCCAGAAAACATTTGGTAGGAATGATCTAAAGACCATATTGTGACTAAGTTTGGTTCAAACTGACCTTGTGGTTCCAGAAGAGATCTTTGAATGAATATCTACAATAGATGAACAAAGAAAGCAAATTGATTGCAAAATCTCACCCTTGTTATAGCTAGGCAAGTTAAAAACACATCTAAAACAAGAGCTGTCGCTGAATTGAAGCCAGATCACTCCTGCTCGTATTGAATTCTGAATCAATAGGGTATGTGCAAATTTAAGTGTGTGTGGACACAATATAAGTGTGTACACACAAACATAAATACTTAAGAAATAAACAGAATGTAGTAACCCACATGTCTGAAAATGCATGCCATAATATGGAATGGCTATACAGAGCTTGTGACAAAATTTCAAACATTGCAGGGAAAAGCTTGACGAAAATTTGAACTAGTGTCAAAAATTGACAAAGTCGGTAAACAGGAAGTAATATCCCTACAGGTCTGAAAATGCATCCAACAGTGTGGCATGACTATATGAGGCTTGTGACAAAATTTCAAGTTTGTGGCATTTATCATTGCAGAGAAAAGCTTGATGAAAGTTGTGAAAGAGGGAATGATGGACGCACATAAAACAGTATACCCCCTTCTCCTTTGGAGCAGGGGTATAACAACAAAACTGTTTGTTAACTTACAAGAAGGATTCCAGCAAAGGCTTTCATGTTCCTGGCCAAATCTACTAATGTGTTTAATTCTATAACATATGACTTACAATAAGGATTCCAGCAAAGGCTCTCATGTTCCTGGCCAAATCTACTAATGTGTTTAATTCTACAAGAATAAAATTCCTAAGTCCCCCGCCGCTCATGCAGTATACTAGTGTACTGTATATGAAATTGAAATATTTTCAAACATTCAGGGCAGTTCCAAAATTAAATATATGTGGATACAAAAAGGATCGACCACGGCAGATGTTCCAACTTGACCAAAGTATTAGTGGAATTAACATTTGGTATAATTTTCATGAAAATCTGTCAAAATTTCTAGCCATGAGAGCGCTTACAAGGTAAATTTCTGGATAAAACAGAGTCATTATTTTCGTCAAAGTCCCATAACTCCATCAAAAAGTATCGACTAAGGCTGATTTTCGAACTTGACCAAGGTATTAGTGGTATAAACATTTGCTATCAATTTCATGAGAATCCGTGAAAATTTGTAAGCATGAGAGCGCTTACAAGGTCAATTTTTAGGCAAAACAATTACTCCGTCAAAAAGTCTCGACTGAAACTGATCTTCAAACTCGTCCAAGGTATTAGTGATATAAACATTTGGTGTAAATTTCATGAAATCTGTTAAAATTTGTAGCCATGAGAGTGCTTAGAAGGTTAAATTTTGGCTAAAACACTGGTGTTATTTTTGTCAAAGTCCCATTACTCCATTGAAAAATATCGACCAAGGCTGATTTTTGAACTTAACCAAGGTATTAATGGTATAAACATTTGCTATAAATCTCATTAGAATACATCAAATTTTGTAGCCATGAGAGCGCTTACAAGGTCAAATTTTGGCTAAAACAGTGTCGTTATTTTCGTCAAAGTCCCATAACTCCGTCAAAAAATATCAACCAAGACTGATTTTCCAACTTAACCAAGGTATTAATGGTATAAACATTTGGTATAAATTTTTTATGAGAATACATCAAAATTTGTAGCCATGAGAGCGCTTACAAGGTTAATTTTTGGCTAAAATCGTGTCGTTATTTTCGTCAAAGTTCCATAACTCCATCAAAAAATATCAACCAAGGCTGATTTTCAAACTTACCCAAGGTATTAATGGTAAAAACATTTGGTGTAAATTTCATGAAAATCCGTCAAAATTTGTAGGCATGAGAGCGCTTACAAGGTCAATTTTTGGATAAAAAAAGAGTCATGATTTCGGTTTGAAGTCCCATAACTCTGTCAAAAAGTATCGACCAAGGCTGATTTTCGAACTTGACCAAGGTATTAGTGATACAAACATTTGGTATAAATTTCATGAAAATCCGTTTTAATTTGTATGCATGAGAGCGCTTACAAGAAAGTGAGACAGACGGACGGACGCCCGGCATTTCTATGTCCCCGCTCCGCATTGCGGCTGGGGACAATAACATATGACTTACAATAAGGATTCCAGCAAAGGCTTTCATGTTCCTCACCAAATCTACCAATGTGTTGAATACTATTGACATAGACTGAAATATATATAAAGATCTTGTTATAAGGGATCATATTCAGGCTGTTCCATAAAAATTAGTCTGGGACTATTCAAAGACACTCAATATAAAATTTGGGTTTATGTGTTTTTACCATACTTTTGTAATTACATATAGGAGATTAAAGTGGAGTGCCTTCATAGACCTATATGTCTTTTTCTTCAGATTACTTGCTACTATATAATTTCCTATACTTGTGTTAACTCTCCCATCAAACATTATAAGAGCTGATCCAATGCAATAAATCAGATGATCATGAACTTGGTAATACCAACCACTCATAAAATCATTTTGCTAGAATTTTAAAAAAAATTCATACAAGAAGTATATAACTGCACCATAACACATTTGTTTTTAAATTCAGATGTATCCCTTCAGTTTGGTATTTTCTGGAATTGCTAAAAATTAGTTAACTGTAACATCTGCCAACTCATTTTTTACATTTCCAAAACTTATTATGACAAATGAAAGTGACAGTTTGAATACTATTATGATCATTATAGTAAATAGATAGAATACATTATTTAGTTAATTTTACTGAAGCAAAACAATTCCCCTTTCAACAACCGTTTCCTAGACAATTCCACCCTGCCATCCCCAAATAAAGGGCAATGCTAAGCGCAGCATGATACGACCGCAGCATGTCGACCACTGAAATTTAAACAAGTGTTAACCAAAACGAATATGGACACTGGCAATTTGCTGGACACAATAAGGACCTTGACACATAAATTAACTGGACACAAACTAGTGAAAATCAAAATTAGCCCTTTGAATCCCTTATTAATAGGATATCGTAAGAGCTAAGAAAAATCTGATTTCACATATTGTACTGTATTTTGAAATATTGCAATTTGGCCCCTTTGACCCTTTATAGCTTGGAAACCGTAAGAGCTATGCAAAATCTATTGCCATGGTACTGAAAGCTTACAATGAGAATAATAAAAAAAAAAAAAAAAATCTCATCAATATCTGATGAAAAATGAAGATTTCACATATTTCTAATAATTGCAATTTTGGCCTCTTTGACCCCTTGTACCTCGGAAACAGTAAGAGCTATGCCAAATCTGTTGAAATACTACTGACTGAAAGCTTACAACAAGAG
This sequence comes from Modiolus philippinarum, assembly GCA_002080025.1. Lineage (NCBI taxonomy): Eukaryota > Metazoa > Mollusca > Bivalvia > Mytilida > Modiolidae > Modiolus > Modiolus philippinarum. The sequence continues at coordinate 46,601 of MJUU01030486.1, forward strand.
GAATCCAAAGAAAAAAATCCCATCATTTTGGCACCGTTAGGCCCTCATAGCTTGGAAAGGAAACTAGTTATCAAAAATCTGATGGTGCACCACTAGTTTATTTTTCATAAGGAATCCATTGCAAAAAACTGCAAAAAAAACTTAATACTTAAAATAAAAAAATTAAAATTTTTGAAATTCGCCCCTTTTGGGACCCATTTATCTCGTAAGCCGTACATGCCACATGAAATCCGTTGCAAACTCCCAACTGAACATTTTCTAAGGAGTACACTGAAAGAAACCTCATCAAAATCCGATAAATATAAAACATTCTACAGTCAAATATGTGAAAACACCAAATTTTGCGCTTTTTGGACCCTTTTTTAGAAACGGGAGGGGCCACAAAACCCAAAACCATTCCTAGCCTTCCTTATGTGCCAAGGAACATTGTTTTAAAATTTCATAAGGATTGATCAACTGGAACGTGAGTTATTGACCAAAAACAAAAGTGTACAGACGACAACAACGCCACCACCGACGACAACAATGACGAGGACAACAGCACCATACCATTATACAACCATAAATTTTTCGCGGTCGTATAAAAATGTCACTAAGGAGAATGGACCATATTCTATTTAAAGGTAGAAATGTTCTTTACTTATGCCTTGTCCAAGGACAATTGTTCAGAAAGGAGTTATCTAATAGACATAATTTTTACTATATATGACGTAGAGATGATTCAACAATTTTATACAAAAAAAAACAAACAAAACAAACAAAACAAAGCAAAAATCCAATAGCATTGTTATAATTAACATTAATAAAATAGTCAGTGAAATGTTCATTGTATTGAGGAAACCTTTGAAAAGAACATTTTCTGTAATTAAGGTTATATTCATTTTTCACATTTGGTGAACTGATGATAGATATCAAATTTATACAGAAATCTGTCATTTTGATGAAAAAAGTTCACTTTTAGTCCTGGTAAATGTCAATACTCAGATATATATTGCCAATCTAGTTTGTATTTCGCTGTTTCACGGAAAATGTGCAGTACCGTGCTAGTTGTATAAAAGTATGATGCAGTCTTGTAAGTCGGTGCACATAAGCATTTACCTTTCGATTTACGCTGTAATGTTTAACCTATTATTTTTTAAATTTCAGCACAATAAACATGCAGTAATCAACTTTCAAATCCTGCAAAATTTTAAATTAGAACTTATATTAGTTATTGTGAAAATCAAGTTTAAAATGACATACCTCCGTTATATTGCATGTTTAAATATCTTGTAAGTCGTAGCAGGTTATGAATCTGAGTGTGCAGAATGCCGAACAAACAGTAATTTGCACTATCTGGTTTTCAGTAGAAGGGGCGATGTCAAAAAATTAAAACCGATATACTTTCAACAAAAAATATGAACTTAAACAGTTAAAGTAAAAGTCCAACAACAATAGAATCTATTAACAAAGATTGAAGCACCGTTTTGGTCTTCTACAGTTGGTGGAACACTCAAAACAGATATAATCGTCATCATCCATATCTTAAAGTTTGTACAGAAATTCTTATAAACCATCTTTAAATTAGAAATGGAAATCAATTTTTCTTTGAGTGTACCCACTTATAAGATGAGCCGACTTAGGAGACTCAACTGTATATGAATATGTATTTTACCACACTGATCATGGTGAGTGCCTCTGCAGTGGTTTAAAAATGAGCTTTCTCTAATTTCTGGCAAATTCAACCAATGCCTGACCAAATGTGATACATATAAAAATATTTCTCATCTCTAGAGAAAGAACAACTCACATGAAATTTCCTGCCAAATCTATTTGGAACAAAATCTTCGGTGTTTTACAATATATCATTAATTAGAGAAACATTTTCTACATTTTAAACACATTATTTATGAAATTTCTCACTCTTGTAAAATAAATTTTCAAATGTATAAAAACTCAGCAAGCATTGTTTTCGAACATCTTCAAAATTTATTTAACTCGATGTGAGAAATTTCATAATCAACTTAGTTCTCGTTGTTGAAACTATGTCTGACAACATTCCACAACGTCACTTTTATTTGTATTATTTTTACCTTTACTTGAGGTATAATCCTCAGTATCCTGGCCATAATCAGTATATTTACAATTCTGACAACATTCCACAAAGTCACAGAGTCTTTTGGTATAATCTCATCTCTGTAAAAAGAAATATTTTGAACTTCTCTTCTCAAATCATGTTTTACATGTCTCTACTAGAATAACAATAATTTGTTAACCCACAAACAAAAAGTAGAAAAATTTTCTTGATTGTAATTGCATTACATTGTGAAAGTACATAATATGTAAAAGGTTATTTTTATGAGCAACTTATATGTGCTGCACTAGTGATTAATTCAAGGATATCAAAATTGCACATCATGAAATATAATAAAACAGTGCATATGTCAATTAAAATGGAGTTCCCTATTTTGACTTCACATTTAACATATTTATGGAAAGGGAAGCACCTATAGACATAGACTGACGTGCTGCCCCCTGGCTCACTATGCTTTGCTCTGTTACGCTCAAGGGACAGATGAAGACAAATTGAAAAAGTGGAAATTCCAGTGTATGACGTCACAATGTCAAAACAAACAAGACAACTAATTTCAAATAAAACAGAAAAATATTAACCCGATTTAATTAACTTATTTGTTACAAATTATTTTTATCTAATTTGTTTTTTTTTTTACTTTCTATTATGCCTTTCAGTTGCCATGATGCAAGTTGTTTACCTTGGATATGACCGGAAGTAATGAAGGGTTTTCCTCCAGAAGTTATTTTTAAATATAGAACAACCAATCAAAAAGTGTTTTGTATGCAAGCCAATGAAATCAAAAGATACAATTGTTTTTCGGTTGGTTGTCTACATCTGTCTCTATATCCGTTAAATTCGACGGATTTGAGACAGACTCGTCAGTCTACTATAGACATGACAAACTCAGCGATTTCCAACCAAATCTAACCAAACATAAAAATTATTTTTTTATTGACCTGTACAAAACTCAATCTTTGGTCAACTTTGTCAAAATAATATGATCTTTTATGTATCTAATTTTTTAAATTATATATCTCATATTTGATTTATATGCCAGGGTGCCTATTTAAAAAGTGTTTCAACAGTAAATCTGATGACTTGTCCCTTGTCACATGGTCTTGAATTCAAGTTAATTACTTACCTCTGAAGTAAAAAAATTAAAGAACGGAAACAAAGTAGGTAATTGGCAGACCATCTGATGAGAATTAATCATTTAGCACATCTGCTAATGAACAAGAATGTCGTTCATTCTTAAAACTCAAATTTACAAACAAAGGCTTAGATGCCATCAATCTTGGCAATATTCTTCATAATAAACATGTTACCGCAAAGATACCACCATACTTTAAAGACCAAACAGTTCCTCTTATATCTTATACATATTCAAAACCAATTGCAACTAACATCTTCAATCACAAACGGGTATGGCGGGATGTCCAAATTGATGACTTCAAATCAAAACCACCTGATTGTTCTTGTCTCTCTTCCCCATTTATATACGCTCCTGCTGGTCACGTTATTACAGGGGACCTCAACATCGTAAACCATAAGAGACTATGTGATCTCTTCACAAAAGGTCCAAAATATCGTGAACCCCAACCCATCAATTGGAAAAATAACTTTAAAATATTGATGGACACAGTTGAGGAATACGCCAAACAATGGGCTAAGAGAGAGAACGAAAAAGTTGAAACACTGTTCGACTGGATCAGGTCCATAAAGTCATTGATTGTAGCTCGAATGAGGCGCCTAAAGACAACCATGAACCCCAATTCAAAAAGCATATTCGATGATCCCGAGGTAGAAAAAACATTGTCCTTCCTCCATGACAATTATGTCATCGTACCAGCTGACAAGGCCCAAAACAACATCACATTTATCTGCAAAAGACATTACATTGACTGCTTAATGAAGGAGATGGGCATTGACAATTCATTTGGCAACCCCACATACAAACTCTCCACCATACCAAGGGAGGACATACTAAACAATCACAAATCAGTATTGTCTTCCTTTGGTATCAGTTTGAGTGAAGAGAACAACAACCTGCCTTGTATCTACTGGGTACCTAAATTACATAAATGCCCTTACAAACAGAGATACATTGCTGGGTCTGCCAAATGCACAACAAAACCCCTTTCTAAGCTCCTCACTTCATTACTTACTGCAGTCAAAGATGGCCTCAAGATATATAGTGATAAAGTATACTCAACAAGTGGAGTGAATCATATGTGGATTCTCAAAAACTCAAAAGACTTATTGGAATATCTATATTCAACTGAACTCAACCACTGCAACAGTGTCAGAACATTTGATTATTCTACTCTCTATACTACTCTTCCACACCATAAGCTTAAGTCAGTGCTCCTGGATTTAATACATCAGTCTTTCTGTACTAAAAAGGGTGAAAGAAGATATTCATTTTTAGTGATAGGTAAAGATGGGGCATATTTTGTTAAACATCACACTGATTCACACAAAAAGTATACAGAGGAGGATGTCATTGCAATGCTGGAATTCTTGATTGATAACATATTTGTAGAATTTGGAGGACAAGTTTTCCAGCAGACAATAGGGATACCTATGGGGACTTATTGTGTGCCACTTTTAGCAGATTTGTTTCTTTATTCGTATGAAGCCAGGTTCATACAAGGGCTAGATAAGAAAAAAGACAATAAGCTAGCCAAATCCTTTAATTTCAGTTTCCGTTATATAGCTGATGTTCTTTCATTGAACAATCCTCAATTCAAGGATAACCTTCATCTTATATACCCAAATGAACTCGAAATTAAAGAGACCACTGATACACCATCATCAGCATCATACCTGGACCTATACCTCTACATTGACAACTCTGAACATCTAAAAACAAAACTTTACGACAAGCGTGATGACTTCCACTTTCCAATAGTGAACTTCACGTTTTTGAGCAGTAATATTCCCGCTTCTTCCGCATATGGCGTGTACATTTCACAACTCATTCGCTATTGCCGTGCCTGTAGTTTGTACAGCGATTTTGTCAACAGAGTGAAATTACTGTCTCAAAAACTTATACATCAAGGGTATGGTCAGTCACTGTTTTAATTGTCACTACAGAAGTTTTATGGTCGTCACCACGATTTGACAGACCATTACAAAGTTTCTGTTTCACAAATGAGAACAGATATATTTGGGTAGATCCAGAGTTTGTTACCGGACTGACTAACACCGACTGTGACAGAACCGGACTTTTCACTGGCAGAGTGAGGGGTGCCACACGTGGAGCAGATCATGCTTACCTTTCCGGAGCACCTGATGATACCTCAGTTTTTATAGGGGTTCACACTGCTAGTGCTTTAGTTTTGTGACGTTCTTGTTCTTTTTTGTTT
>MJUU01030486.1:52815-62959 GCA_002080025.1 Modiolus philippinarum
TTCTGTCTCTTTAGAGAAGTTCAAATCATAAAATTTGATTGACAATGCTGTCAGTGAAACGTCCAGTGGTGATCAGTCTTCAGTCATACCTGAGACTGTAATGATGGAGCTTGCAGTTGAATCTGCTATTTAGATGTATCATATCTGCTGGACTATGAGCTACAACACACCTTTTGTACACCAGCTTTCTGGAGTGACGTATCAAACTGTTAATTTTGTGATGTATTTAAAAGAAGTGGAATCAAGTTCAGAAAGGCATTGCAAAAACAACAATTCTAAGGCACAAACTTGCTACAAGAAATGGCTTGTTGTCTGGCTCATACTTAAGAAACCCATTTCTGCAATGTCATCCAAAAAAAATTGCTTCACTAAACCCTCAACATTTCGGATTTTTCAATGCAAATAAGTGTTCAAGAGGCAGCAAGAGCACAATCCATTGAAGAACAAGGGATCTGTGAGCAAATGCTCACTAGTAATACCCCCGCTCTAATCTTCCAGTCTCTAATAACATGAATAACCTGACAAAGTTGGTAAACAAAATGTAGTACCCCACAAGTCTTAAAATGTGTCCCACAATATGGCATGCCTACACAAAGCTTCTGACAAAATTTCAAGTTTGTATCATTTACCAATGCAGAGAAAAGCTGTATGAAAGTTGTGAGGGACAGACGGAATGATGAAAATTATGAAAGTTGTGAGGGATGGACTGGATGATGAAAATTAAACTAAGTCAGTAAACAGGAAGTAGCATTCTGACAGGTCTGAAAATGCATCCCACAATATGGCATAACTATACAAAGCTTCTGACAAAATTTCAAGTTTGAATCATTTACCATTGCAGAGAAAAGCTTAACGAAAGTTGTGACGGACGGAATTAAGGAATTACGGAATGACGGAATTACGGAATGACGGACACAGGTAAAACAGTATACCCCCTCCTCCTCCGGAGCGGGGGTATAATTAATGAAATGCTCTTGCAAATCTGGATGCACAAAGAAAAACTTGCAAGTGTCTTAAAGCTGATGAATTGTGTAACTCGAGGTGTCATAACAATACCACATGTAAAACATAACCAACATGCAACATGAAGGGCGTTTGTTACATAATCATTATGCCTAAAAGTCTTGTAAATATGTTTGATTTGCTGAATACATATCAAATTTTCATGATCTATAAATGTTTATTCATCAATATTAAAATTCAGTAAATGTGTTTAAAATTCAGGATTTTTTTCAGATAGTAATTTCATGCAATTACTAGACTTTTTAGGAATTTCATGTTATTCCTATATTACCTACTAATTACCTGAAATTCTTTAAAATTTTAGTAATAAAACAAAATTCCTAACTTCCAAAATTTATTGTAACATATATATTATCAGAAAGACACAATCGTTTGTAAATTTTATCCTAATGTATTTGATCCAAGGAATGGAATAGAACCAAGGATTTGTGTACATTCATCACTGATAAAATACTTTTTCTGTAAATCTTAGCTACAATGGCAACAAATGCAAATCATCAAAAAAGAAAATCCTCTAAAAAAATTAAAGTCAAACAGTTTTAAACTTGCCATTAAAGGTAAACAGTTTCACAAGATCAAACTTGCCACTACATGTAAACAGTTTCCCAAGACAAAACTTGCCACTTAAGATAAACAGTTTCACGAGACCAAACTTGCCACTAAAGGTAAACAGTTTCACGAGACCAAACTTGCCACTAAAGCTAAACAGTTTCAAGAGACCAAACTTTCCACTAAAGCTAAACAGTTTCACCAGACAAAACTTGCCACTAAAGCTAAACAGTTTCACAAGACCAAACTTGCCACTAAAGCTAAACAGTTTCATGAGACCAAACTTGTCACTAAAGGTTAACAGTTTTACCAGACAAAACTTGCCACTAAAGGTAAACAGTTTTACCAGACAAAACTTGCCACTAAAGGTAAACAGTTTCACGAGACCAAACTTGCTACTAAATGTAAACAGTTTCACGAGACCAAACTTGCCACTAAATGTAAACAGTTTCACCAGACCAAACTTGCCACTAAAGCTAAACAGTTTCACAAGAACTCCATCATGTCTGTTACTTTAAAAAAAAACAAACTTACCACTAAAGCTACAGTGATAATTCCATCATATATGTTAGATTTTTCAAACAGATATCGTCTCCATCCAAACATAACAAATTTTAGTATCTGTTCTACCAAGTAATAACAAACAAAACAAAAATTCACAATCTGAAAATTTAAAAGAAATATGGGTTACTGGTTTCACAACATAAAACAATAAAGAAATTTAGCCCTTTTCATGTAAATTGAATTAAAATGTCTTTCATTGAGTTATTGCAATAATCAAAGACAGTTCAACTGAAATTTGTAGAAATATATACAGGTATAGATTTATGTCCAAAAAAAATGAGAAAACTATCATATTAAACCAACACTATAATTCAAATAAACTAAAATAAGAAATTTCTTATTCTAAATTTTATGATAGATACAAGAATGTAGGGGACATTGGTTGAAGTTCGACCGGAATCTAGTGAAGTTACTCTAAAACTTTGTCGATATATTATTTCAAGTCGTATTTAAAAACGGTAAAATGATTCTGAATTCTATTCTAAAACTCCACTGGGATCGGTAAATGCCATGAATGTACCAGAGTTAACTTGCGTGAAACAACGCGAGACTTGAACGATAGCAAGGCAAGTGGTCGAAATGTACTGAACCTCAGTAAAAATGGCTGTGGGGAATTTCGACCAGTTGTTAATTAGATATATTCAGCACACAGATGGTATTTTTCGATGTGGAATGTGTTATTTATTGCATTTAATCATTCTTTTTTCATTTGAAAAGTATTTTTGATGCAATCATTTCAAATATTGCCTTCTCGAAAATGTTTGGTCTAACTTACCCATACACTGGTCGAACTTCCCCAAAGTGCGATAATTGGTCATTTCAAAAAGCACTGGAATACGCCAGTTTTTTCCCAGTTTAAACAGGTAAAGCTGAAGAACTCGAACGGATATTGTACCTAGCGGCAAAAATAAATAAAAAACTGGAAACCAGTACAGTTACTACACATTTCAGGGTTGCTATTTTTTCACTGGTCAAACTTTGACCAATCTCCCCTATATATACATGTAAGACTTGTTTCTACATTAATTGTGTGTACAAAATTTCCTGAAAAAATGATATTCTCCGCCCAACATGTGGTGTGTAAACAAATTGTGAATGCCCGACACTATTTTACAGGATTATAAGCAATTTGTAGCTTAAATTTATGATGACTAAAATTTGGTGAAAATAACTTGAGGCTCAAAGACTGGGCCTGTATCGCTCACCTGACAAAATGCCATGCCTGATGCTGACAACCAAAACTAATGTTTTTTCCATGTTTTTCCCAAAGGGTCTATGATGGTATGATGGTTGAACTGGCTTCAGTGGTTTCTTTTTTGTAAGATCGGACTGAAGAGGGAAATCATTGTAAAAGACCTTCCATATATCATTCCAATACAGTTTATCTTTAATTTGCTTAAATATTTTCAGAGCAGATGATGAAAATGATGATTATTCCATGGTGTTAAACTATGTTTTGTGCTGGCGGCCAGGTTTTTTGTCAGCTCAGAAAGAAATGAACAATTTCAGTGGAGGACCTACAAAACATAAATCCTGTAAAGTTTGGTTGAATTTGCTTCAGTAATTTCAGAGAAGAAGAGAACAAGTAATGATTTCCCGTAGGGTCCAATGATTAACTATGCCATATTTTTTATTGGATCAGCACAAAATGAGCAATTTTTGTTAAGGATCTTCCATACATTATTCCTGTAAAGTTTGGTTGAATTTGCTTCAGTGGTTTTAGAGGAGAAGATGAAAATGTGATTTCCCATATAGTCCCATGAAAAACTATGTTCACTGCTGGTGGCTATGTTGTTTCTTCAGATCCAACTGTTAAAAGTAAATTTATAAAGAACCTTACATACATTATTTTAATACATTTTACTTAAATTTGCATCGATAGTTTCAGGGCAGTTGATGAAATTTTTTTATTTTCCCTTAGGGTCCAATGTTTAAATTATGCTATGCACTGGCAGCCATGTTTTTATATTATATCAGAATGAAAAGATCAGTTTTTGTAGAGGATCTTATATACACTATTCCTGTAAATTTTGGTTGAATTTGCTTCAGTGGTCTCAGAGGATATGACTTCATTGGTTCGAACTTTGGTATTTTTTCTGTTAATGGGATCTCAACTTTGAAAGGAACATGAAATAAAATCTTGAGATGCAACTTTGAAATTCACTGGAATCATGGGCCAAATCAACCCCTTATCGCACCTTGTCCTTTGCTTCAATAGTTTCAGGGCAGATGATACATATGATGATTTTGCGAATAGAGTCCAATGTTAAACAAATGCTTTGTGCTGATAGACATGTTTTTTATTGTATCAGAACAAAATGAGTAATTTATGTGGAAGACCTCCAAAACATCCTTCCCGTAAAGTTTGGTTGAATTTGATACAGATGTTTCAGAGGAAAGGGTGAAAACTATGATTTTTCATAAGGGCTGTTCCAGTAAAACATATGAGGGACGGGGGGAAGGCACTTTTTTGGCAAGGGATCCACCCATAGAAGTTTTTATCTGGGTGGTTGTTGAAACGGTGGCAAATTAAATGACATATATAGATTAAGTTTTAAAAAACTTCTATGGGTGGATCCCTTGCCAAAAAAGTGCCTTCCCCCGGTACCTTATATGTTTTAATGGAACAGCCCTAAGGTCCAATGTTAAACTATATGGTGCACTGGGCCATGTTATATTGGATAATAACAACATTAGCAATTTTATAAAATGATCTTCCTTAAATCACTCCTGTAAAGTTTTAATATTCCCTACATCATTCCAGTACAGTTATTCAAATTTACTTCAATATTTTCTGAGCAGATGATGAAAATGATGTTTTTCCAGAAGGGTCTAATAAAGCAAGTTCCCTGCTGTTGGCTATGTTTTTTTATCGGATCAAAATGAAATGAGCAATCTTCAAAAATGACCTTCTATACATCATTCCTGTAAATTTTGGTTGAATTTGCTTCAGTGGTTTCAGAGAAGAAGCTGAAAATATGAAAGTTAACGGACAACAGACACCAAGTGATGACAAAAGCTCAGAACAGGTTAGCTAAAAAACACACAAAGGAAGACTATAATTATTAACACTTACATTTAAAACAGATTTACTGTAGTTGAAAGACTTGTCATACTGTGTTGCTAGTTCTATCTAAAAAAAAAGGCAAACAATTCAAGTTTTATGTTTACTGGGTGGTAATTCTAGCTATGATAATTTACAAATTAACTTTTATGAAATTCTGACAAAAGTATACAAAAAGAGTGCACTGCATAGCATTCAAAATAAACAAAAATCCCCAATGTCATCTCTTTTGCAAATATTGCACCAACTTTAAAACCAATCATGTATTAAACATTTCCTCAATAACGATTAAATTAATAACATGTGTAGCCATTTTCTGGTTTTATACCAGTTTTCAACTTTTTTAACAATTTCTTTTTAGATTCTCACCCTTATTAGGATAATTAACAAGTTTGAAAATGTTTGCACAATAATTTTATCAGTACCCGTATTTTTTGTACTAAAGGTCGATAGGGACGATATTGCTTTTTTTGGGGCAAAAATTTATTTCGGTTCTTAGATAGGTCGATTGGCACACAGGTCGAAGGCAACCGACTATAACCAAGCGTAAGTATTGGTAAGTATAAGCATTTTTCCATTGTTTATCTTCTACCTACGAATGGCACCTACAACAAAAAAGAAAATTGTCAACCATATTTATCACTCACATTGACGTTTCTGATGCATTAACATTTTACAAAGACATCAGATTTTCTTTATTAAGCCTTTGATAGGTGGATTTCGTTGGATAGTTTGAGGGCAGGGTTTTTCAGAAAAAAAAATATCGACCTTTAATCGGAAAAATACGATATTTTGTTTATAACATGAAGAAGCAGAAGAAAAGAATAAGAAGGGTGTTACATTTGGTAAATTATATGTACCGAAATGCAAATGAATAACATGATAACTTTATTGTTTAAAACCGGAAACTCAGATACACTGGAATGTATACGCATGAGCAAATTAATGATAGAGAGCATAAGAGATGAATCCGTATTTACCAAAATAGTTTGATTTTTTTAAGGATTTCAAAATTAAGGTTGGGGCACTTAATATGAGGAATAAGGCAATAGGAGTAGATATTTAGGGACATAAAAAATGTTTTCAGTGTGTAAAACCTTTTTATTATAATGATGTTTTTCTCTTTGCAGTCAATTATCTATTGCTGATCACTTTTAAGACTTTGGGTGCTTGTGACTTCTGTATTAGTTTTAATGTAATTTATAAATAAAATAACTGATGCATATCAAACTTGAGTATGAATTGTAAATATCTACTGTAAACAGGATAATTTTCCTGTGGTCTAAATTTTGCTATTCAGTTTTTATTTTCGCAATTCTCATTTACGTTTCATAACTTTTGTAATGAAAACATATTTCTCTAATTTCTATCTAGTTTTCACGTTTCCTGATTGGTGTGGAAACATTTCCTCTCCTCTCTAGTGAGGAGAACAAGTTTCGTGACATTTCCCACCAAATTTATTCGGAATACAATCCTCGATGTTTTTGTCAAGTCATTAGAGAAACAGTTTCCACTGTATATTTACACAAGGAGAAATTTTCGCGAATATGTGGCAATCAGGAAATAAGCAAAAGTAAGCCCCTCACGACAATTTTCTCCTCTACAGTATTCATGCATAAAAATATATATGTATATATCTTAATGTTGATCAAACTATAAGAGAAGAAATATCAACTCACTGTTATTACAAATACATTAACCACCGCAACAAAGTTTCCAAAGTATGTAAAAAATCTGTGTGCGACACACTTCTGCAACATTCTCAAAACAGGGTGTGAAAACCATCGTATATCTGGTCTCTAAAAATAGACAAATAACATTATCAAAACAGGGTGTAAAAATAGTAAAGGTGCATTACATGATACCCAGCCACGTTTCACAAAATTTCTAAGTAAAAAGGGGCATAACTCCAGAAACCCTTAGACCTCTGAACCCAAAATCAAACTTGACCTGAGTTTTGTAGTAAACAACTTGCATATCAAGTTTGAAGACCTTGTGTTATTTTGTTCACAAGTTATCAGTCGGAAACCCTTAAATTCGCAAAATTTCAAAGTTTCAAGGGGCATAAATCCAGAACCCCTTGGACCTCTGAACCCAAAATCGAACTTGACCTGAGTTTTGTGGTAAACAACTTGCATACCAAGTTTGAAGACCTTGTATTATTTCGATCACAAGTTATCAGTCGGAAACCCTAAAATTCGCAAAATTTCTAAGTTTCAAGGGGCATAACTCCAGAACCCCTTGGACCTCTGAACCCAAAATCGAACTTGACCTGAGTTTTGTGGTAAACAATTTGCATACCAAGTTTGAAGACCTTGTTTTATTTCGTTCACAAGTTATCAGTCGGAAACATTCAGGGACGGACGGACGGACACACGACTGAGGGTATCACATAATAACATGCCACTTCGTGTGGCAGGGTATAAAAAAACCATCATATATAAGGTCTCTTAAATTATAAAAATAATTTTCTAAAAACAGTACATATTTAATATCCAATGATAACAAAGTACAGAAGTTACTAAATCATTGCATACCAATATGTCACATATCTGACATAGCTCTTGTATTGCTTTTGTATTTCTAATAGAGTGGTCAGAATAAATAGGAGTATAAATCTAGAAGACATTGAATCTTTATGTGTAAGTACAAATACAGACTAATTTTTATTTGAATATGTTCTAGGAAAAAACCTTGAATCTTCATGTGAAAGCACAAATACAGACTCTGATTTTAATCTGAATATGTTCTAGGAACAGGGTATCTGATCATTCTGGATTGCTTAATGTGATTTCAAGATTTTATATGAGTACACTTTGATTGTGTATTAAATGTTTTTCTTCTAGTTTGTAATGGCATGTTTTTGTTGTTTTGTTTTTCATGGTGTACTGGTGCACTTTTTACATGTTCTTCTCTCCATTCCCTCCATATTTTGATGCCAGTAGTCACCCTTTTGTATTTGTTTTTCATAATTCTTGTCATTTTAAATTATCAAAACTTAAAGTTATAAATGATTAAGAATTGTTTCTTCTTTTTTGTTCAAATAATATTTATGTAGTATTATTATATACTTTGCTAATTCTATAAAATAAATATACAGATTATAGGGGAGTAAGGAAGGACTGGAATGGGTCTTAGCTTGATATGTGAAATTACCTGTTTTTGTGAGCAAGATTTGTGGAAAATAACCCTAAAATTAGCCATGACACATGCTTATACAAATTTCCATAACAGGAAGGCAATAACATCCTTTGAATGATACCTGATATTTTAAAGTGTGACTACATGGAGGAAAACCCCCTTTCGGACCCTCTACAACCCATATTCCTATTCATAAAGATAAATCCACAAAATTCAATTATTTGAAAATTCCTGGACATGTATTCTTCTATAAAATCATATACATATATTTATGCTGTTATGACATGAAAACAATTTCAGAAAAAGTAGCCTCTATTTTATACATTTTGTTATAAAATCAAATGCAATGAATGTCTTTATTTATGTACTTTCAATGCAGATAAAACTTTAGAAGACCATAAATGGAAAATATATCTTACAGAATAATGACTTGATATTAAATGCTTACTTAACCCTTTCCTTCATGAAAATGATTCTAAAATAGAATTTTTGGCAGAAGAAAGTTTAGAATACTGCAGAATTATTTTCTTGCAAGTCAAAGTCTTGGCACTTGGAACAGTTGGACACCTGTAAGTGGTCTTTGGAAACAGGTTCCGAATTCCTGGTACTGGTTGCCATGGAGACAGCAGGGGACCTCAAAATCATAAAAAAAAATTTTTTTGGATTCTTTTCCCTTCAAAAACATACTTTAAATTAAAAAAAAAATATACTGTAACTTGCACATGCCTAATCAAGGTTTAACTTCAAAATATATATGTTGAGGAATAGCTAGCACTATCTGATGATGTACATAAGCTTCAGATTTAGTCTGTCGGGGAGGGGGGCTAACGCCCCCTTCGAACCCCAGACAGTTGGGCACATTCCCACTCTGAGACCCCCCCTGACATATCTTCTTAGTCCCCAATCGCATGCAAAAACACTCATTTTTTTTGCCCAAGTTAAATTCTGTTCAACAAGCCCATATCCTCATCCTAAAGTTTTATACAACACCCTCCTATAGCCACAACTAGAGGCTCACATGAGCCTGTATCGCTCACCTGGTCACTGGTTTTATTCATTGTCACGTATAGACCACCCATTCATACTATAAATCAGTTCAGCAGATGTTACATTTTCATTCTTGGATGAGGTACAAACTAAAAATCACAAACTTTGGAAGGGATCACCCAAAGACAATTGTAACCAAGTTTGGTTCCAGTTGGCTCAGTAGGTTCAGAGGAGAAGACATTTGAATGCATTTCCCATAGAGTCCCTATGTTAAACTATGTTCCCTGCTGGCGGCCATCTTGAATGAGGTACGAACATAAAAATCACAAACTTTGAAGGGAAACATCTAAAGACTATTGTAACCAAGTTTGCTTCCAATTGGCTCAGTGGGTTCAGAGGAGAAGACGTTTGAATGCATTTCCCATAGGGTCCCTATGTTAAACTGTGCTCCACGCTAGCAGCCATCTTGGATGAGGTACGAACATAAAAATCACAAACTTTAAAGGGGACCACCCAAGGACTATTGTCACCAAGTTTGGTTCAGTTTGACTAGGTAGATTCAGAGAAGATCTTTGAATACATTTCCCATAGGGTCCTACGTTAAACTATGTCCCGTGTTGGCGACCATCTTGGATGAAGTACGAACATAAAAATCACAAACTTTAAAGGGGACCATCCAAAGACTACTGTGACAAAATTTGGTCCCCATTGGCTCAGTGGTTTCAGAGAGAAGATCCCCATAGGGTCCTATGTTAAACTATCTTCCCTGCTGGTGGCCATCTTGGATGAGATGCAAACCTGCTGGAAATATGTAGA
>MJUU01030486.1:68791-79470 GCA_002080025.1 Modiolus philippinarum
TCAAATGTTAATCTATATTCTGCACTTTTGGTATGATGTTTTTTGGTCTGATCATAATGAAATGAGCAATAATTGTAAAGGACCTTCCATACATTATTCCTGTAAAGTTTTGTTAAATTTGCCGCCATGGTTTCTGAGGAAAAGATGAAAATGAGATTTTTTACATAGGGTCCAATGTTAAACCTAAGTTCCGTGCTGGCAGCCATGTTTTTTGTCCGATCGGAAGGTAATGAGCAATCTTGGTAAAGGACTTTTCATATATCATTTCTATAAAGTTCGGTTGAATTTGCTTCAGTGGTTTCAGAGGAGGAGATGAAAATGTGTGTTTACAGACAACGGAAGGATGACAGACCCTTTAGGTCAGGTGAGCTAATAATTATGTTTTAATCAACTTCATAAGTCCTACCCTATGTCTCATTAAAATGGCCTGAATGAACTCTGAATATCATATTTTATACAGATATTTCAATAATTAAAATATTTACCTTTTTGAACAATAATAAATGACACAGCATAAGAACAGGACTGCAGAATGTCAAAACCGTAAAAAAAAAAAAGAATTTTATTGATATTTTACAAAAAATATCCACACAGTACTCTGCAAAGTAACAGATTTTGTCAAAATAAAATGTTGTATTCTTTATACATCCTAAGTGCAATGTTAACTTAAATGAAGTATGCAAATTTTGTTGATATTCATAATGAAAAATTCACAAACAAGATTTTTGGACCTTTCTGATCTCTGGTTTGGCTTGTTTTTGAAGCCAAGAATATATGAGGATGGTAAAAGGTTATTTTTGTACAATGTACAGGTCCCTTTTTATTATTTGTAGTGATGCAGATGGTCTTTATTATGTCTATGTACAATTCAATTTCAATTTAGCATTCATCCTACAGCTGTACTTTTTCATAGTTGAAAGGAAAATGTGAAAAATGCACCACTGAATGTTATGTTACTTCATCCATTCTATGAATTGTAATGTCTCGGAAATGAATGTAGTGTGATCAGATGCACTTCTAATTGAAAAATAAAAGTATTGTAAATAATATTTGATCGTTATTATTTATCATACACCGTACAGTTACAAAATTATTTCACGTACATAGAACATAGTCAATATTTAATTACCGTACACCAAATACCCTGACGCCCCCTTTAGGACCCCCTATATTCATAATACAATACTTGCCTTAAAATAACCTCTAAACTGGTTGTATATCACAGCTAAGAACATATTCATAAAACAATAATTACCTAAAAACAATAAAAAATTTTTTAAATGCATTCAAAACATTTTTACATAATTTTATCCTAACTAACTATAGTCATTCTAGTATTGTATGACTACAAATATATACACTTCATGGTGCAAATTTTATGAAAACATATATGTAGACATATAATCATACCGGTTTTTCTACATAAAATTGTTGTCATTTTTCTGCCTTTTTTGCTTTATTTTTACATTTGTGTATCAATATAATTAAAATTTCAGCCACAAAAATCTTGATTTCCTGTGGTTAAAAGCATGTCCTTTGTGTGTCTTTATTGTATTCTCATCCCCATTTCCTGTTCTCCATACATGGCTATTACAACCCCAAGTTAAAACAAGCCAATTCTTGAATACCCAAAAAGGTTGTGCCCTACCCCTTAATAGACAGATGACAGACAATATATTTCTGTAATTTTACTATGTATTTGTGTTATCACCCTTTGTGTTATAGCTTGTTTTATATGTTCTGGCTGATAACAGTATATCTTGTCCCCAAATGATAACAGTATATGTAGCTCACATTCTTACTTGGTCTGTTACTCACCAATTATCAAAAAAATAATAAAATAAAGTGAAAAAAATCTGTTGTTCTGATAGGCTGGCATCATAACTGAAAAATAAAATATGAAAATACCTTTGGTATCAAATCTGTTCATTCCTGGACACATTTTAAATCATTAATAGACTAAAATTTGATATTTAATTTCAGAACAACTTATTGAATGCAAATTGCAAATAAAGGGCTACGCCGAGCGCAGCATGATATGACCGCAGCATGTCGTCCACTGAAATTTGAAAAGGTGTAATTTAAAGTGAGTATGGACATAGGAAAGAGCTTGACACAATAACTAGATGGACACAATAAGGAGATTGACCCAGTAATTAGCTGGACACAAACTAGGGAAAATAAAAATTAGCCGTTATGACTCCTTATGATTCCTCTTTGACCCTTTATAGCTCAGAAACGGTAAGAGCTACGCCCAATCCATTGACATGCTGCTGACAGCTTATATCAAGAGGAATCAAAAAAAAATCCCATCGAAATGCGATGAAAAATAAAAATTTTAGGTAATTTGTAAATTTACAATTTTGGCCCCCTTCGGCCCCTCATAGCTCGGGAACAGCAAAAGCTACGCCAAATCTGTTGACATACTATTGAAAGCTTACATCAAGTAGAATCCGAAGAAAAAAATCCCATCGAAATCCGACGAAAAATAAAAATTTTAGGTTATCTGTAAATTTCAGATTTTGGCCCCTTTTGCCCCTCATAGTTTGGAAACAGTAAGAGCTACGCCAAATCCGTTGACATAACACTGAAAGCTTACATCAAGAGGAATCCAAAGAAAAAAATCCCATCGAAATCCGATGAACAATAAAAATTTTAGGTTATCTGTAACTTTACAATTTTGGCCCCCTTCAGAACCTCATAGCTCCGAAACGGTAGCAGCTACGCCAAATCCATTGACATACTACTGAAAGCTTACATCAAGAGGAATCCAAAGAAAAAAATCCCATCGAAATCCGACGAAAAATAAAAATTGTAGGTTATCTGTAAATTTACAATTTTGGGCCCTTCAGCCCCTCATAGCTTGGAAACGGTAAGAGCTACGCCAAATCCGTTGACATAGTACTGAAAGCTTACATCAAGAGGAATCCAAAGAAAAAAAATCCCATCGAAATCCGATGAAAAATAAAATTTTTTGGTTATTTGTAAATTTAAGATTTTGGCCCCCTTCGGCCCCTCATAGCTGGGTAAGGAAACAAGTTACCAAAAATCTAATAGTAGATCGCTACAATAATTTTTCATAAAGAATCCTTCGGAAAAAATTGCATCAAAATCGGACTAAAACTAAAAAAATGAAATTTTTGAAATTCGCCCCTTTTGGGCCCCATTTATCTCGTGAACGGTACATGCCACGTGAAATCCATAGGCATACTCCAGATTGGGAATTTTCTAAGGAGTTTACTGAAGGAAACCCCATCAAAATCCAATAAATAATAAAGATTCTACAGTCAAATATGTGAAAACAACCAATTTAACCCCTTCTGGCCCCTTTTTCTAAAACGGGCAGGGCCAGGAATATAAAATTATAGCCTGGGCTAAAGCATGTGCCAAGAAACATCAAACTAAAATTTGAAAATGATCTGTTCACTGGAACCAAAGTTATGCTGTCCACAGACACAAAAATACCCAATTTTACCCCTTTTTGGCCCCTTTTTCTAAAACGAGTGGGGCCATAAACACGAAATTAAAACCCGGCATAGCCATTATGCCAAGAAACCACATACTGAAATTTGAAGATGATTCGTCCACTAGAAACAAAGTTATGCTGGCCACAGACGCCGATGCCGACAACTGCGCCATACAATAATACGACCGCAAAATTTTTGCGGTCGTATAAAAAAACAACAATAAAAAAACAAGTGAATGGTTTTTAATTATCTCTAAGCAAAATTCCTAATTCTTTGTTTAAACCAATAAAAGAGAAACACACACACAAATCTCTTTTAATATTTTCTCATTTAATCCTTAGCAGGTAAAAAGGTTTGAAAGATTCATTTAAAAAGAAATGGAAAGAAACCCCACATAATCATTACATCCTGCTTCTTTTACTTGACCTACATGTAGATAGTGAAGAAAAATCTTTTGTCAAATTAAAATTTCTTGATGCAGTATTAAAAATATCTGCAGTGAAAGAGTGATAATATTTAAAGTATAACTACAGAATATCAATAAAAAGGTCAAGAGTGCCAAACAACAAAGAAGGATTAAACAAGTTTGCAGAACTTGTTCCTCAACGAGTTTTTCGGAACAAGTGCGGAACTGTTCCGCAACAAGTTTAATCCGTTGTGTTGATCAAGATGAATAACACTTTTATCTATATTATTCATGACGGTCGTTTTGTTGTACTTTTTATTATGTAGATTTTCTGCTCAAAAACCATGATTTTAGATGTTGATTATTTTTTTTCATTTCAATGGGTCAGTTGTTTATTTGACAATGATATTAACAAGATATTGTGACATCACTTCCTCTAGTGATTAGAAATCCTTTATTTTCAACGATGACAATAATTATTTAATTAACTGAGAAAAATCAATAAATCACCGCTATCTATATAATAAATATACATGTAGCATCGTTCGACATTTAGCAATGAATTCCACCTAAACTGGTGCTAGGTGCTGTCTTGAACTTACTATGAGGTATGTTGAAGGCCTCATGGTGACTTCGGATGAAGAACAACAATATCAGCATTGTTTCATTGCTTTGTTTTCCATGTATTTTTAGAGACTTTGTCTCGTGTGCATTTACTCCATATCATTTCATTGTCTACTTGACTGTATAAACAAACTAGACTTACCATCAGGGTTATTAGCTGTAGTTAATAAAACGAGTAAACTCATAAAAGAATCTAACAATGTTCTAAAATACTCATCTCCTTCGACAGTCTGTAATACAATAGGAGACAAATGCTAATTAATGACCTGTTGATTTCTCTT
Organism: Modiolus philippinarum; assembly: GCA_002080025.1. Lineage (NCBI taxonomy): Eukaryota > Metazoa > Mollusca > Bivalvia > Mytilida > Modiolidae > Modiolus > Modiolus philippinarum. The sequence goes on from MJUU01030486.1 coordinate 73,570, forward strand.
CTTTCCTACAATAATGTCTAGAACATCACTAAATATACAAAATCAAATGCAACCAGAATCTGAGTATATCCCTGCCTCCAAGCAAAAAGACAGAAGTTAAATGAATATCAAAACACATTCTACAGAATGGACATATAACTAAACAGAATTCATAATTTACTATACAGAATTCAATATTTACTATACTGAATTCCAAAATTTACTTCACAGAATAAATATCCACTTAACAGAATACACATTCCATTTTATAGATTTCACATTGCAAAATACAGAATACATAGTATATATGTATCTTTAAGTCTAAGTCAAAAGATAAAAAAAAGTTCTGGTCAAAATAGACCAACACCAAGTCAGATGACCTGAAGGTCAAAGGTCAAGGTCATTGAAGATTATCATTTTATATTCTAATAATGATTGACCCACACACCAAATATCTCAAGTCTAGATCAAAAGATAAAAGTTCTGATCTAAACAGTACAGCATTTTAAAAATTGGTAATTTGACCTAAAGGTCAAAGGTGTAGGTCACATAATGGTCACTTTGGTATATGACAAACGTTCTTATGATGATGCACATGCAAAATATCTCAAAATATCTTAAATCTAAATCAAAAAGATAAAACGAAGTTCTGGCCACTCAATTTCAGGTATTTAATGCAAAGGTCAAAATCACATGATAAGTCATTGAGGTACATGATACACCTTCGCATGATGATCGATACACCCACATGCTAAATATCCTAGATCAAAAAGTTATGGCTCAGACACGACTGCATAAGAAAAACAAGAAGAATTCAAGGTAAATCAATATGTCTCCCTTCTTCAAACGGGAGTCATAATGATTCTTAACATACATCAATTTACAAAAAGCCTGAAAACACAAGCAGGAAAACATGTAACTTACTTCATCTGCACCAGAGGAAGAATTACTGTTACTGGTATTAGTAGTAATAATCTGGTTCCCTGTTCCATTGTTAATTGGCATCCATCCCTAAATAGAAAAAGAAATACTGAGTTTATTTTTTAAAATAAGTACAACTAATTTTCTTCCCAACCTTTATCATGGACATTAGCAAACTTATATATTTTTTCCACTCTATCTGATAAATTCATTTTAAATTTCTGGGCATATAGCTTTATTAATCACTTCATATTATTAGTCACTCGCTCTCTATCAAGACTAAATGTCTTTGAAGTTTAGTGTTCTAACTATGAGGATTTTCTTCAGCACTGAAGTAACATACTTTTGATATTTGCACACTTTCATGTACATGTATGATATAAACTGAAACTTTGGTTCATTTTTGTTGTCTTAGATATTTTGTTTATAAAACTTGTCCACATAGATTTTCTCTACTAATTTGTAAATAATACTAAATAATTCCTATGAATTTGTGATTTCATCTACCAGTTTTATATTCCATCAATGCTGTGCTTTAACCCTTAATGACCCTAACATTTGAAAGATGACCCTACCATTCGAAACAGTGTTGATGACAAAATCCTACTTTCATTTCCATGGTGAGATTAACTTCCTGACAGAATAAAAATAGTCTTTACTTACAACAGTAGTATATCATTTTATTGTTCTCTTAATAGTGTTTGACATAAAACTAAAAATAGTTATGATGCATTCCACATTTCACATAATTTCAAAGTTATAAGAAGCATAACTCCAGAAATCTGTGTACCACTGAAACCAATGTGTATTGTAGTAAACAATTTACATACAAAGTTTGAAGACAGTTTGTTATTTCATTCAAAATTTATCAGTCAGATACCCTAAAATTTGTAAAATTTAAAAGTTTCAAGGGGCGTAACTCTACAACCCCTTGAAACCAAACTTGATCTGAGCTTTGTGGTAAACAACTTACATACAAAGTTTGAAGACGGTATGTTATTTCGTTTACAAGTTATCAGTAGGAAACCTTCGGGGGACGTACAGACAACTGAAGGTATCACATAATACCTCTCCACTATGTGTGGCAGGGTATAAACATAGAAAGCAGCCACAGCCTGCTAAGCTCACCTCGTTGCACAGCATTGTCACATGTTGCACATGTCAATAATTATAACCAAGAATGGATTATAATCATTCATTCATGGGTCATGTCAGTAAACAGGAATGGACTTAAACCATTCTACCTAACCAAGTCGCTCAAGCGTAAAATGTAGGTCAAAGACAGCATCCGAAGCATGCAATGCTGTTGTCATCCAAAAACACATTATACATACCAGTATGGTTGATGTGGGCCATGTCAGTAAGTAAGAATGGACTTAAACCATTCTACCTAACCAAGTTGCTCATGCGTAAAATGTAGGTCAGAGACAGCATCTGAAGCATGCATTCCAGTCCTCATCCAAAAATACATCATACATACCAGTATGGTTGATGTGGGCCATGTCAGTAAGTGGGAATGGACTTTAACCATTCTACCTAACCAAGTCGCTCATGCTTAAAATGTAGGTCAGACACAACATCCGACGCATGCATTCCAGTCCTCATCCCAAAATGCATCATGCATACCAATATGGTTGATGTGGGGCATGTCAGTAAGCGGGAATGGACTTTAACCATTCTACCTAACCAAGTCGCTCATGCGTAAAATGTAGGTCAGAGACAGCATCCGAAGCATGCATTCCAGTTGTCTTCCCAAAATGGTTCAGGCATACCAATATGGTTGATGTGGGGCATGTCAGTAAGCAGGAATGGACCTTAACCATTCTTCCTAACCGGACGCGGACGCGGATGCCGACGCCGACGCTAGGGGTATCACATAAGCCCCCCTCACTATCGTGAGGTGAGCTAAAAATAGTTAAAATGTATTTTGGAGAATTTTTACTTCAAAAAAGGCCACCCATTTCTGAGAATTGACCAGTGACTTGTACATTCCTTGGCTTTATCAAACTCCCAAAATATTGGTCTTGAAGAAGAGAAGACACTATAAGCTCCAAATTCGATCTAGCAGTGAGATTTTGAAAGCCCCTACAAACACCCAGATAACGTTTGCCACATATCCCTTTTGGGTATCCACTACATATCTTTTAGTCACCTGCAAAATGTATGACCCTTAATCAATAAATGAAATCTTGACATTATTACGATGGAAAGGGGCAATGGGGTGCCTAAAAGATGTAGGTATACAATGTCTTGGCAGCCAAATTTTACCACTCATTTATTTCTCTGAATTATTACTTCACCTGCAATACAGATACAAACCAAAATCAAAATCAAACACTTGAAAAATATAAACAAATGTATTGTCAGCCAAAGTGATAAAAAATGTGTATTGAATTCCTTATGTATTAACTGCTTAAACACTAAAAAGGTCAAATCAAATAATTTACAAAAATAATAATAATAATTACCTGAGGTTTTGGGAACAACAGCATGCCCAATAATGTAAATATATACAAATGTATAAATAAAAGTAGTAAAATCCTGAAATACACAAAAAATGCTCTGGTCAGTGTACAACCTAAGAATACTATATACATATATAAGTTTAATTACATCTGAAAAGAAAATGATGACATTCTCCTTGTTTAATACTTGTATTTATAAGACAAATAAAATGGCCTTGCCAAATGATACATCGATGGACAGATGGACAAACAATATTCCTACTTGTTCCAATTTCCTAAACACATGATGATCCAATATTGTTTTTGTCTTTTGACACTCAAAAACAGTTTTTAAAGAATCTAAGTATTTTTGCATCAGTTTTGGTAATTTTAACAATAAAGCAAATTTTCATGGATTTGACAATTTTATTTAATATTATTTTCTTTAAGGATCTCTATGTTATCAGTGTTTTTTTTATTTGGTCAAATTTGGGTACTCAGTCCCATTACAAATGCTAAATTTACCTATAACTTCCTTCAAATAATGGCTAATTTCCCTCAGTGCCATGAATCTGATATGAATTTAACCTATGCAAGCATTTGATATATCATTTTTACATGCAACTTGTGTAAATAATATGATAACTCTTGAGTTTTATCATAAAATCAACACATAATATCTGTGTATACATGTTCTGTATATGTTTCCTATAATGTAGGAGCACAACCATATTATGTATGTAGGGACATTGTCCATATCAATTTCCATTTTTGTTTTGCATTATACATGTATGTACATTGTATATGTAAATATGGAATTTTTAATACAATGTACCGACTTTATCACCACCAGTATCAAGTGAACCCGTTAGGGTGCCCTTGATGTGTTTATGTAACGGTTTATAATATCCACCGTGAAATAAGTTCCAAAGGAACATATTTCATAGCTCACCTGGTGAAATAATCTCCAATTGGAAAGTATTTACTGCTCACCTGGTGAAATAATCTCCAGACGGAATAAATCTCATAGATATATCAATAACATTTGTTCCATTTGGAACTTTTTTCACAGGATACTATTTTGGCTAGCCTAGGATCCTGGCCCTAGCTGGCTACCGCGCAAGGGCCAGGTGGATAAGAAATTATTCAGGGCAAAATAGCCCTGAATCTAGTGTGCATGTCAAAACAGAATATATACAAACAGAAAGAAAAAATATGGCGATAATCCACTCAGCTCGGATCGATTTTTTCAGATTTGAAGACTCTCTATAGATGTCTTTGCATTTCCACATTTTTTCTCGTGGGGATTGTAATTCTCATTAAATGTTAAGTGTGTTTTATGTGTTAAGTGATCGGAATTAAATATATTGGATGGATTATGTGCATATCGGCATGCAGGTAGCTCGCGCCGTTTGTCAATCATTTTTTTCGATTTAATCCAGGATATAATCCTTGGTCATACAATCAAAATGATGTGAAAAAGACAAATTCGTATTTTGACAAAGTATGACTTATCTCATTCCATAAAATGATTAATTTTAATTTTTTATTATTATTCTTATTTTGTTTTGAAAATGACGCTATCCCACAATTCTGTTGTGAAAACTATTTTTAAGGACCAATCAGAAGCCAAATGCAACTGTGATCCACCTGGCCCTGGTGCAGCTACAGCAAACGGGCCAGGATCCCAGGCTACTATTTTGGCTTACATTTACCTGTGATAAAGTCCTTATTAAAAACAAAATGTCCTATATTTCTTTTATCAGTTATTCATAAAAGGATGAACAGAACTCTATAAGAAACTGACATAATCGAAAATTTCATATTTTAGATTGGTTAATATATTGTTTATTGCAATAATCAAAATGCATTCTTTATTTAACGTATGACACATTTGAAAACATCAAATAGTACTTAAGCATAGCAACATGCACATGATGTTTCACAGTGGTCTGATATCTATTGATAATGTCAAGTTCTGTGGTACTGACATTATCAGTGACTAAATATCAAAGGAAATTAATATAAATTACCCATAGTTTCATTTAGTGGTTACAGTTAGATAAAAATACATAGATCCATGGCAAAATGAGTACATGGAAGTACGTTGTTCAACATTTAGAAAGTGAATTCCGCTCAAACCAGTGCTAGGGCCGTCTTGAACTTACTATGAGGTAGGAGTGTTTGCTCTTTGTTGAAGGCCTCATGGGGACTTCATGATGAAGAACAACAATGAATGCGTTGTTCCATTTGCTTAATCTTACCATGTATTTATAGGGATTTTGTCCCTTGTACATTTACTCCATATCCCTTTATTTGTTTATAGAATACTTCAGGTAATGTATCGCTGTAATTTCCTAAATACAGAAAATTTCGCATTAATTTTCCCAATTCAAAAGGACCCGGACAAAGTCCTCAAAAGATGAGAAACAAGTGAAGACCCTAAAAGATGTCTCGTGCATCCCTGCTGGCCTCTACATTGATGTGAAATCTAAGTGAACTAATCAGAAAAGTGAACATGCTCACTAGACCGTGAAATTGAGGTCAAGGACAAAAG
>MJUU01030486.1:92663-117144 GCA_002080025.1 Modiolus philippinarum
CTCATAGCTGGGAAAGGAAACAAGTTATCAAAAATATAATAGTTGAGCGCCATATTAATTTTTCACAAGGAATCCATTAAAATAACTGCATCAAAATCGGACTTAAAATAAAAAATTTATTTTTTTGGAGATTTGCCCCTGTTGGGCCCCATTTATCTCGTGAGCGGTACATGCTACGTGAAATCCGTTGGCAAATCCCAGATTGGAAATTTCCTCAGGAGCACACTGAAAGAAACCCCATCAAAATCTGATTAATAATAAAGATTCTACAAACAAACATGTGAAAACACCCAATTTAACCCCTTTTGGCCCCTTTTTTAAAAATGGTTGGGGCCACAATTACCAAAACTAAGCCAAGCCTTCCTTTTGTACCAAAGAACATTATTTAAAATTTCATAAGGATTGATCTGCTGGAACTTAAGTTATTGACCAAAAACTAAAGTGTCTACAGACGACGACGACGACAACGACAACGACAACGACGACGACGACGACGACGACGACAGCACCATACCAATATACGACCGCAAAAATTTTTGCGGTCGTATAAAAAATAAAATATACTTCAAGCTATCAACCTTTTTTTCTTAACAAACTCTACATTTAAATTAATCTGAAAAATAAAGCATAGAAAGCAGCCACAGCCTGCTAAGCTCACCTCGTTGTGCAGCATTGTCACATGTTAAACATATCAGTAAACAGAAATTGACTATAATCATTCTTTCGAACGATCTCATTCAAGCATAAAATGTAGGTCACAGACTGCATGCCTCATACATACCAATTTGGTTGATGTGATACATGTCAGTAAGCAGAAATGGACTTAAACCATTCTACCTAACCAAGTCGCTTGTGAGTAAAATATAGGTCAGAGTCAACATCCAAAGCATGCCTTGTTATTGTCATTCCAAAATGCATCATACATATACCAATATGGGTGATGTGGGACATGTCAGTAAGCTGGAATGGACATTAACCATTCTACCCAACATATTCCCTCATGTGTAAATTAAAGGCCACAGCCAGCATCCGAAGCATGCATTGTTGTTGTCATCCCAAAATGCATCATACAATACCAATATGGTTGATTTGGGACATGTCAGTACATGGGAATGGGCTTGAACCATTCTACTTAACCAAGTGGCTCATTCGTGAAATGTAGGTCAGAGACAGCATCCGAAGCATGCATTGTTGTTGTCATTCCAAAATGCATCATACATACCAATATGGTTGATTTGGGACATGTCAGTACATGGGAATGGGCTTGCACCATTCTACTTAACCAAGTGGCTCATTCGTAAAATGTAGGTCAGAGTCAGCATCCGGAGCATACATTGTTGTTGTCATTCCAAAATGCATTATACATACCACTAAGGTGGATGTGGGACATGTCAGTAAGCCGGAATGGACTTTAACCATTCTACCTAACCAAGTCGCTCATGCGTAAAATGTTCGTCACATCCAGCATCTGAAGCATGCATTGCAGTTGTCATCCTAAAATGCATCATGCATACTAATATGGTTGATGTGGGGCAAGCAGGAATGGACTTTAACCATTCTACCTAACTGGATGCCCATGCGGATGCCAATGCTTGGGGCATCATATAAGCCCTCCTCACTTCATGAGGTGAGCTAAAAATGCAAATAAAATATGCCAGAAACTAACAACCATTTCACTTGGCAGTCAGCCATCCAATTCATATTTATACTTGAATATAAGTGTTCCATGGAACACATGTGTTACCTGCACTACAGATGCACTATTTTTGGCTCAGTGAACCTCTAACTCCTGTTTAATGAAAATTACAAACAATATGTGCATTACTTGATTTTGGGAAACGATACAATGTTTGTTTTGTAAATATTTAGTGGAATCTTAATTACTTTTCTGAAGGAATTGCACATTATATAATGAGCAATTTTGGCTCAGTGAACCGTTAAAATCAGCAACATCAAAATTTCCTGTATCAAGCGCCAGGTGCATAAATAAATATCCTGTAAGTTTTGTCAGAATTAGAGTCACTACAGTTTTAAAACTATAAAAGGAATGCAGATTAACAAATAATCTATTTTTGATTGGTGAACCTCTAAAATCAGTAAACATTAGATTCACAACTACATCATGCATACAAAATATCCTGAAGTTTAGTGGGAATATGACTTACAGTTTTGAGGAGTTGCTGATTTAAAACTAACAGACAACGATGCAGGGAGACAGTGACAAAGGACTACAATGATGCAAGAAGATGGATACTAATTCCTATGTGTGGACTATGTTTACAGCATGAAACACAAAAATTATCTACAAAAATATGCAAGCAAGGAGGGGAGCAAGGGAGTGACCTTGATATAATTTTTGTCAAGAATACCGCTTAAGTGCACGCTAGGGGCCTTCTTGATCTCGCTTGAGGGGGTGAATATTGTTCACCTCTAGTTGAAGACCCTCAGGCGACATCAAGATGAAGACAGGAATAAAAGCCCTGTCCTTGATAAACTGGAGTTTTCTATGTATCGTGTGCGTTTTTGTCACATGTACATTCACTCCATATCCTTTCATTTTTCCTACAAGGTACTATTCCATTGTTATACCCTTGCTCCACAAATTAATGTAGACAATTGCATCAACTAATTAAACAAGAAGCTACTGTTCAATACGACTACAAAGATGAGGTGCAGTATAGGACCAAACATTGTACCTCCATACAAAATATCAAGTGGCTGTGATATGAAATTACCGGAAAAAATGCAATGTAAATGATCTGTGACAGACAGAATTACAAATTCGGACAAGAAGAGTACACTCCTGTCCTTCATAGAAAAGGTATAATTATTTGAATGGGCCTTTTTATTCTGTATTGATTAGGGATGTTCAACTGAATATTAGTACATAACAGGTAAAAATCCTACGATTTCATTGGATAATCTGACGTCACTATAATTGAACAGTTAGTTGTTTACCTTGACAGCGGGACACTATACTTGACGACGGGACTATACCTCACGTGACTTCCGGTTTACTATACTTTGCTTCCTTTCAATTCGTTTCTTTTCTGTTATGTACTAAATTAATTACGGACTTCTCCCTCGGGAACAGTTTTCCTATAGTGTTGTCTGGTGCGAATAGTGCCCTCGCCTGTTGGCTCGTGCACTATACACACCAGACAACACTATAGGAAAACGGTTCCCTCGAGAGAAGTCCATAATAGATTAATAGTGTTCAGAATATATATGACTGCCTTAAATCATGTCTTCTGTTGAATTATTCTTCCAGGGAGAAATTGCTTGTTCAGTATTTACTATGAAGTATTAGAACATGATCCATGATGATTAACAGAATCATTTACATAGATTCTTTTTAATAAAATATAAATTTTATATAAATTATACATTTTTACTATGAAGAAATTTTCTATCAAGCTGATTGAAGCATTGGTCAGCTGAATTCTATTCAGAAATGGAGACTGTATATACTATTCTACAGTTTGAGAATACTCCTGATTACTATAGTAAGAATGACATTGTAAACCTCCTGATCACTATAGTAACAATGACATTGTAAACCCCCGATTACTATAGTAACAATTACATTGCAAACCTCCTGATTACTATAGTAACAATGACATTGTAAACCTCCTGATTACTATAGTAACAATGACATTGTTAACCTCACGATTACTATAGCAACAATGACATTGTAAACCTCCTGATTATTATAGTAACAATGACATTGTAAACCTCCTGATTACTATAGTAACTATGAGATTGAAAACCTCCTGATTACTATAGTAACAATGACATTGTTAATCTCCCGATTACTATAGTAACCACAACATTGTTAACCTCCCGATTACTATAGTATCCACGACATTGTAAACCTCCTGATTACTATAGTAACAATGAGATTGTAAACCTCCTGATTACTATAGTAACAATGACATTGTTAACCTCCCGATTACTCTAGTAACAATGACATTGTAAACCTCCTGATTACTATAGTAACTATGAGATTGAAAACCTCCTGATTACTATAGTAACAATGACATTGTTAACCTCCCGATTACTATAGTAACAATCACATTGTAAAACTCCTGATTACTATAGTAACCACGAAGTTGTAAACCTCCTGATTACTATAGTAACCACGACATTGTAAACCTCCTGATTAATATAGTAACCAAGACATTGTAAACCTCCTGATTACTATAGTAACAATGACATTGTAAGCCTCCTGATTACTATAGTAACAATGATATTGTTAACCTCCTGATTACTATAGTAACAATGACATTGTAAACCTCCTGATTACTATAGAAACCACGACATTGTAAACCTCCTGATTACTATAGTAACAATGACATTGTAAACCTCCTGATTACTATAGTAACAATGACATTGTTAACTCCTGATTACTATAGTAACACTGACATTGTAAACCTCCTGATTACTATAGTAACTATGAGATTGAAAACCTCCCGATTACTATAGTAACAATGACATTGTTAACCTCCCCATTACTATAGTAACAATGACATTGTAAACCTCCTGATTACTATAGTAACAATGACATTGTAAACCTCCTGATTACTATAATAACCACGACATTGTAAACCTCCTGATTACTATAGTAACTATGAGACTGAAAACCTCCTGATTGCTATAGTAACAATGTGACTGAAAAACCAAAATGACATTGTAAACCTCCTGATTACTATAGTAAAAATGACATTGTAAACCTCACTTTTTGAGAATGAAGAATTGTCTAAGTAAAATAAACCTGACAGTAATGTATTTTTATGGTCCTTAGCATAACATAAAACTTTTAATCAAATTCATTTACTTAGACATATATAACTTTTACCTTTAAAAATGTATCTGCAGCAATTAATATAAAGCACATCATTTCTATCCCCTCTGTCACCCCACATGGTACCTCAATCCTATCTCCTCTGTATCTTATATCTGATGTACTTGTCAAGGAGGATGGATACTCAAAGAATGCCAATATGTGGAGAATAAAAATAACAAAGTAGAATGATCTGAAATGGAAAATGATGATTTCTTACAAAGTATTACAAAGTAGAAAGACCTGAAAAAGAAAATACTACAAATTATTTCGAAGTATAACAAAGTAAAAAGGTCTAAAGTCAAAAATGTTACACAATGAGGAACATATTAAGATTAATTCACATAAGAAGATCATTTTCTGAGGGCAGCTCTCAGGAAATATGATCTTCTTTGGTGAATAAATCTTCATATGTCCCAAACTAGCATATACAATAAATTTTGGAATTTGTGAAGCATCCCAAAGAGGTAGAATATCATATCTGTATTGAAGAATATGAATTTTATTCCAGCCAATCAAATGTTCTAGCAAACCAATCAAAAAAGGCCGTAAATATATTTATATGCAGTATAAAATACATTGCATGTACAAGTTCCATAAGTGCATCAGATCATTCTTACCCTTCCGGAGCACCTAATGATAGGGGGTTTACTCTGTTAGTACTTTATTTTTTGTGGCGTTTGTGTTATGCTCCGATTTTTTCTCATTGTCGTTTATGTTGTCCCTCTACTTGTGATCCTTATATAGCCATGTATTCTGGACATATGAATTTTTTTATTGTTAATTCTGTAATAAACAATTAAGGGATATGGAGTAAATGCAAATGAGACAAAGTCTCTACAAATACATGTGTTCATTTAGAAAATTACCGGTAGGTATTATGAATATGAAAGATAGACTAAAAAAGAACAGTAACATACCAATATTCAATGCACATAACACTATTGTAATATAAGTCTAAAAATAAACTGAACATAATTATATAAACTTCCTAAGGAGTGAGTAACACATCACTCCTACTTCCTAAGGAGTGAGTAACACATCACTCCTACTGCTCATGTATGGCCCTTCATGTAATACAAGTTTTCGTCAAAAACAAAAGGCTATGGACAGGAACAAGTCAAGTGAAAAAAACTACAGTAGAACTTCCATGGCTGGAACTGCAATAACTCAAACACCATGGATGTCTCGAACCCTTTTTGTGGTCCCTTCGTTTGAATTTAAACAGTCGACTTTAATAGCTCAAACACCCATCTACATCCAACTGTTTTCAACAGACTGTTGGATGTCGGAGCTATTGAAAATTGACTGTAGATCATCTGTTTGATTGTAATTTACAAGGTTCTTTGAGGAAAAACAATGCTTCGGGGGCAGAGGAAGCTTGGGTACAATCCACAATTGTCTTTTGACTAAAACCAGCAGTTGAAATCCAGTGATATATATTTATTCTTAGTGTACTGGTACTTACATTCTAACAGGAGTGGAGTGATACCATCTATACCATAACAATGTTTGTTTATCCAGTTTGTGACTGATATCCCTATACTGGAAACAAAATAGTACTAAGTCTGTCAATATGGTAAACACCTCAATTAACATTATTTAATTTGCAACAGATGCCAAAGCTTTGAAAAAATTAAGTCATACAATTGGTGTTATTCAATTTTTACCTCATCTGTGGAAGATTTACAAAATTGTTATTTAATATGGAAAGAAAATTCCAAAGTGTTTAAAAAATTTATTTTTTATCACTTTTACAGCATTTTCGTTACAAAAAGGTGAGCTAAAACACGTGTGCTTTAAAGCTATTGCTGGATTTACAGAACACAGAAATTATGCAAGGGAGTTATTTGATAAAAGAATTTTATTATAAGATATCACTAGAGAAATTGACATTTTGTAATTTATCTCTCTTATTTCGACAGTGACCCCTATTTATGTAAACTATATAATGATTTCAAAACACATGCAAAGTATGAACAAAATCTATAATAAATTCTTCAAGCTATCCTCTCATATAATCATTTTTCCTATCATTTCTATGTAAAATCAAATTTTCAATTTCAGTTTTTGAGCGTAATTGCACACTGACCCCCAAATTTAATTTTATATTATTAACAATAATACAATTATGTTTCTGCACAAAAATTTCACAAAATTCTATAATAGGAAAATAATACCCTGCAGACACCTTAATAGGTATCATTTTCTGCCATATAAATTTGCCTGAACAATTGAGAAGTGCCATGTTTATCTTATCTCTGAAGTATAACCAATCCATCTTTAAATTCTTCTTTGTGAGTTCAAGATGGAGAACAATCAAAACTCAAAAGTGCTGAAGTATGGGTTGCCTTGATATTCATTATTGCTCTTCATTGTTTGATTTGATGAATACATAAGGTAAACAGGTAAATTTTTGAGAGGGGTTAATTTTTGCTAATTTCGGGATAATAACAAATTATGCCATCCATTCAACTGACAGCACTAACATGAAATATACAGGTACATACTGTAAAAGGGTATTTTTCATGTGGTTTAAAATTCCTTAATTTATTTGCGAGATTTTATTTTACTTATTTTAGTTATGCTTTGTTAAGTTAGTCCATATCCCATAAGAAATGGCTAGTTAATTTGGCAATAGGAAGCCAGAAACTAGTATCACTGGCCATCTTTTCTATTTTTTTTCATTATGATCTTTGAATGTATTTTCTTTTAAATCCAATATTTTAAACTGTTTTCCTTGCGGTAATAATGAATATAAACAACTAGATTACCCTACTTTAACTGGGCATAGAGTGTTGTGACACTCGAGTGCTACCCATCTGAAGGTTATAGAAAGTCCAGTCTCAATTTGACTTTAATAGTTTCAAAAGGATGAACAAAGTTTCAAGTATATAAAAATAGTTTTAGTGCATAATTTGCCAAATAAGTTAATTTTACAATGATAGTTTATACAATTGTAAACAACTAGATGTCATAGAGCTCAGCTAAATCACTAAAAACAGCTGTCCAACAATAGGTTGTTAAGATAGAAAAATAAACATAGTGCAAGATTCATTGTTATGCAAGATGAAATATTGGTCAAGGTCTCCTTAACCTGGCTCCTGGAATATTTTATCTACATGTATTTGGTCAATACATCTCATCTAACCAATAACATTGATTGTAAAAAGTATGAATAAGTGTGTTTGTTTTGGCCAGTAGAGTTGAGTTTTCGTCATCAGACAATAGCAATGAATGGTGTACCCAATACAACAATAAATCAACAATAAATTAAACCACTGTTCAAGTGAATTGTAATTTTGTCTTCTGTATACAATATACAGTATGTGACAGGTGTCCAGATGGAGCAGATCATGCTTACCCTCCCAAAGCACCTGATGATGTCCCCAGTCTTTGTGAGGTTCACACTGTTAGTGCTCTAGTTCTATATGACAGGTGCCTAGATGGAGCAGATCATGCTTACCCTCCTGAAGCACAGTTTTAGCTAGGTTCACACTGTTAGTGATTTAGTTCTGTATGACAGGAGCCTAGATGGAGCAGATCATGCTTTCCCTCCCAAACCACCTCATGATACCCCCAGTTTTTGTGTGAGGTTCACACAGCTAGTGCTTTAGTTTTGTATGACAAGTGTCTAGATGGAGATCATGTTTACCCTCCTGAAGCACCTGATGATTTCCCCAGTTTTTGTGTAAGGTTCACACTGTTAGTGCTTTAGTTCTATATGACAGGTGTCTAGATGGAGCAGATCATGCTTACCCTTCTGAAGCAGAGTTTTAGTTAGGTTCACACTGTTAGTGATTTAGTTCTGTATGACAGGTGTCTAGATGGAGCAGATCATGCTTTCCCTCCCAAACCACCTCACGATACCCCCAGTTTTTGTGTGAGGTTCACACTGCTAGTGCTTTAGTTTTGTATGACAGGTGTCTAGATGGAGATCATGTTTACCCTCCTGAAGCACCTGATGATTTCCCCAGTTTTTGTGTAAGGTTCACACTGTTAGTGCTTTAGTTCTATATGACAGGTGTCTAGATGGAGGAGATCATGCTTACCCCCCTGAAGCACCTGATGATTTCACCAGTTTTTGTGTAAGGTTCACACTGTTAGTGCTTTAGTTCTATATGACAGGTGCCTAGATGGAGCAGATCATGCTTACCCTCCTGAAGCACAGTTTTAGTGAAGTTCACACTGTTAGTGCTTTAGTTCTATATGACAGGTGTCTAGATAGAGCAGATCATGCTTACCCTCCTGAAGCACAGTTTTGGTGAAGTTCACACTGTTAGTGCTTTAGTTCTATATGACAGGTGCCTAGATGGAGCAGATCATGCTTACCCTCCCAAAGCACAGTTTTAGTGAGATTCACACTGTTAATGCTTTAGTTCTATATGACAGGTGCCTAGATGGAGCAGATCATGCTTACCCTCCTGAAGCACAGTTTTAGTGAGGTTCACACTGTTAGTGCTCTAGTTCTATATGACAGGTGTCTAGATGGAGCAGATCATGCTTTCCCTCCCAAACCACCTCATGATACCCCAAGTTTTTGTGAGGTTCATACTGATACTACTTTAGTTCTGTGGTGCTCTTGTTCATTTTTTTTTTATTTTTGTCTTTGGTTTTGATTTGATTTCAGAATTTCCCCTTCTCTCTTTTGGCTTTGGCATTCATTTGCCATAGTATCTAATATCTTATCATATTGTCTTGTATTTCTGTCACCCCCTGCTTTTGATATTTTTGGTAAAATTATAAATGACAGCATGCATATATCACCTTGGTAGCATCTTCTATAAAAACAATGGCACACAACAGATCTACATCATCATTATCATCATCATCTACAAAACAAAACTATACAATCAAACAGTATTCAGTACACATATAAAATCAATCTAAAATAATCCTTAATACTCACAACACACTATATACAGTAAGACCTTGAAGAAATGGAACCTTTGGTGATCAGTTTCAGGTTCATAATAAAAAGTTACTGATACCAAAGGTCCTAACATTTTGCTTAGTCTAGACAAGAGGTTTCACTGTACATTCTTATGAGTTGTATAATCATATAAAACACAAGAATTAAGTAAAATTTAAACATGGGTACTACTAAGAAATATTCATGCTGTTAATTTGAATAGGTTTAAGTT
Source organism: Modiolus philippinarum (assembly GCA_002080025.1). Taxonomy (NCBI): domain Eukaryota; kingdom Metazoa; phylum Mollusca; class Bivalvia; order Mytilida; family Modiolidae; genus Modiolus; species Modiolus philippinarum. The sequence continues at coordinate 102,651 of MJUU01030486.1, forward strand.
TCCTGTTGTAGGATACTCTTTTTCATACCACTTTATCAGATAACCTGATAACCTGGGTCTGACAACTGACACGGCTATTTTTCCATTTTATACATGAAAGAACAAACAAATACATGTGCATGGGAAATAAAATGAACTCTATGAAAAAAAAAACTAAAATAAAATTTCATGAGGATTGGTAATCTGGAACTTAAAAGTTATCAACTTGAAAAAAAAACATTCTACAAAAGCTGGAAATGATGGCTTCAGTATTTTACAATTAAAATTCAATTTAACTGCCTATGGATATATTATTATATCACATCAAAAAGTATATACTAGAGGCTTACATCAGCCTTTACTGCTTACTTGGCTACTGGTTTCATTCAGTACTCAAAATCATACAAACTAGAGTTACTGTGGCCTAGTGGGCCACGGATACCCCCCGCCCCACCCCTTCCTGAATGTTTTTAAATATCTGGAAAAAATGAATTCATTGAAAACAAAATACATGGTGCACATCTACAATATAATAATTAAAGTCCTGCATAAGTTTCATGAAATTCCAATCATTGATTTAAGAGACGTAGTGGATACCAGATGGTCACCATATGGTTAGCACTGAGCTAAAATGACAAAGTCCAAAACATGTCAAAAATCTGTAAAGAAAAGAATTATTGGAACACAAAATGAATGGTGCACATCTACAATATGTAATTAAGCTCCTGCAGAAGTGTCATGAAATTCCAATCAGCGGTTTAGGAAGAGTAGTGGATACCAGGTGGGCACCATATGGTTTGCATTGATTTGCATTGAGCTAAAATGACAAAAAATGACAAAGTCAAAAACATGTCAAAAATCTTAAAAAAAGGAATTATTGTAAAACAAAATGTGTAGTGCACATCTACAATATGTAATTAAGCTCTTGCATAAGTTTCATGGAATTAAAATCAGTGGTTTAGGAGGAGTAGTGGATACCAGCTTTTTGGTACAGAAAGACGGACGGACGGAAGGAAGGATGGACACCATGAACACTATATACCTTCCGCAAAGCGGGCGTATAAATATCATTGTAAAGGTAATAGTATACAGCTATTTACTGGCTATGAGAAAAATAGCAAGATTTCCCGAGGCACGACTATTTCCTGACGAGAAGTGGAGGGAAATACTTGATGTCAAGGAAATCAGAATCTTGCTATTGTTCGAATAGCCAGTAAATAAGTGTTTAATTACACGGCATGGACCATGTTTTACTACTGAAGAGAATCTAAAGAAAAAGAAATAAACATTGTGGTTAAAATTTGTCGTTTTATACCAATGATATATATTGTAATATATGCCCTTGTGATTTATAATGTCAGTCACTCTGAACCGACAAGCCCATTTACCAATGAATGTTGTCAATCAAAAGTTTGCGAAAAGTACTCACAGTGCTATTCACTGGCTGGTTGATAGCCTTTGTGATATTCACCAGGTTATAGCACTTTTATGAAAAATGAACAAAAATATACATTTTATGACTATGAATTTTACATAGGAGATTATCGGAAAGGTATAATAATATGTTTCATTAAATATAATATCATTATAATTGTATTAGTAATAGTATGGAGATAACCTTGTAAGTTGACATATCTTGCATGACTTGTGTTCAATCCATTTGTGTTTTTGACGATAAAATAAGTTCAAAGTAAAAGTAAAGTTTTTATAGTCCATTGTGTATGACCTTACCGGTCTACTAGTTCCTCTATTGTGTAACCAATTTAACAATTTGAGTAAGCTGTTCCTATTATTTTTTTGACCAACTGGTATTGCTGGACTACAACATAGATTGGAAAAAGTTTTTGGTGGGTTGCTTTTGTTAACCAATCAACACAATCAGGATCCTTTTGAATTGTCCAACAATACTATTGAATATCAATCTGTTATGGCCTGGGGAGGTTAGTTCAGCAATACCAGTTGGTCAAAAAAATAATAGTACAGCTTACTCAAATTGTTAAATTGGTTACACAATAGGAACTAGTAGACCGGTAAGGTCATACACAATGGACAATAACATCAATAATTATAGGTATTCACAAGTAACAACAATGTACATCAGTTCCAAATAAAATAAAGAATATAATAAAGAATGCTGTGAAGCAGTTCGTGTAAGCATAGATAAAAAAACAAGTTAAAATTCTTATGGAACTGCGATAAAAGGTAAAACAAAAAATATATACATATATCGAAACGTAAAAATGATTAATAAACAAGAACACAGAGTTTGGGATTGGCCAAGATCATCAACATTGATGTCTTCAAAGGGCCGTGGAAGAGAAACAAAATGGCTGAGATGTCAAGTGGAATACAGGTAAAATAAATTTGGAAGAAAAGATGTTCTCAGAGTTCACTGGACTACTTCCTGATTTATACAAAAGATTTATTGATGATGTATTTGGTGCTACCTCCAAAATTCGACACGAACTGGAGACATTCATCCATTTTGTGTCGACCTATCATCCAGCTATCAAGTACACTTTCGACATCAGTGAATCTAAACTCTCCTTTCTTGACATTCAATGTATGATTCATGAAAACGTACTATCGACATCAGTTTTTTATAAACCAACCGATGCACACTCTTATTTCGATTATTCTTCCTGTCATCCTACAAGTTGCAAAGACGCTACCCCTAAATCTCAATTTATGCGGCTCAGACGTATTTGCAGTGATGACAAGGACTTCGAATCACAGTGTGCCCTGATGTCTGAATTCTTCATTAGGAGAGGATATCCAATGGAAGTGATTTTCAGGGCTGTTGATTCTGTTACTACAATATCTCGCAGAAAGGCAATGTCAAAAAAGAAAACAGAAAACAGCGAAAGAATACCTTTAGTTCTAACTTACCATCCTCACAATGTCGCTATACAGAAAATATTAGTACAGAATTTCAAAAAAAATTATCCAATAAGATTCACTGATGGCTGAAATATTTCCATCTTTGCCAATTACAGCCGTTCGCAAAGGAAAAAGTCTGAGAGATCACTTAGTGTCCAGCAAAATCAGGACCGTCCAGACCTGTAACAACAAGTCATATAGGGGAGCATGACGTTGTGGTCGCAAGATCTGTCGAACTTGTCCCTTCACTATGGAAACGGAATTCATCAAGGGTCCTGATGGTTCTTACAAAATCAGTTCTGGTTATACTGGGTGATCGCTTTGCTGAGCATCTTCGACCCGTAACAGCTCAGAAAGACACACCCGTCGGTAACCATTTTAGGTTTCGTCAACATTCCATGGAAGACATGAGCGTGACAGTCCTTACTCAGGTTGACAGTTCACGACAACGGTGACAACAGTTAGAACAACAGATGATATTCACTCTGGGTACCCAAAACCCCAAAGGTATAAATATAAAAACTAGTGTTTAATGTACAACCCTTGGACTGGTATCTTCAGTTTTATTTTATTTAATTTTACATTATATTTGATATTTCAATACTTTTTTTATATATATTTTCTTTTGATTAATTTTTGTTTCATGTTGAGGGCTAAATTTCCCTCTCCTACCCATTTGGATTTCTTTAACTGTTGGGCTTTTCTCCAAACAATGTTCGTCAAATTTATTTTACTCCAAACTATAAACATCAAATGTATTTTACCTGTATTCCATTTGACATCTCAGCCATTTTATTTCTCTTCCACTGCCCTTTGAAGACATCAATGTCGATGATCTTGGCCAATCCCAAACTCTGTCTTCTTGTTTTTTAATCATTTTTACGTTTTAATATGTGTATATATTTTTTGTTTTACCTCTTATCGCAGTTCGACAAGAATTTTAACTTGTTTGTTTATATATTAAATCAGTTCTATACCAGCCTAATTGGCAAGTAAAATGACCCATGTGGACAGTGCCATTCAATAGTGAAGAATTGATTAATCCAGAGTAATGGCAAATCTGTCTACCTTTTTCGGTATTGGTTTTCAGAAAAAAACAATAAGGCCTATATCCACAAGAAAATATTTTTGCCAGCCATCATACATACTTTCATTGGTAAATGGACATAAAGTCACAAAATTTCTAGGACTAAAATTTTAGCAAACATACAAAAATATATCTTTTTTTTTTGAGGAAGTGGTTGTTAATTATAGCAAATGGAAAAACTTCCACTTGCTTTTTTTAGCAAGTGGAGAATAAAATTCAATTCTATCCCTGACTGATATCATGGGTTACAGTACAGAAAGAGGCATACAATTACTAATCACTGTGATAGAGGGAATGTCTTGGAAAGTGATTGGGATTAATTTTTACCCTTAAAAATTTCAATTGGGGCAATAATCATGAGCTTTGTGAAGAAACTTCTTGTTTTACAGGTAAAAATCTATTTAAGCACGTATACTTCAAAGGATTACAGGTAAAACAGGTAATAAAATTTAATCCCAACCACTCTGTTTTATTGCCTTTTTAAGGTCCATCACAGTGATAGCATGTCTATGATTTTATGTCTAAAGGATTAAAATTTATGTCTCCCAAAGTGATTTGTTATGGTATGTCTCTTTCTGTACTGTAAGCTTTAAAGCTATACCTATGGGGAGATTAATAACCATTCAGCAATTATGAGCTTCTTGCATGTTTGCAACATGTGCAAGACTTGTGGTGGCAGAAAGCCTGAAGTTGCAAGTTTGAAAATGAGTGAAACCACCAAGCTAGGAAAGGTGTCCTGAAATGATTAACTTTGACAAATGCTAGATTCAAGAAAGTCTAGTGCTTATCTATCTAAACACCCTACTCCTAATCCCTAATTCATATCAACTTGATGTATCAAACATTTGTCAAGATGAAGCAATTTTACATTGACATAAGTTATTCTGTTTCTTTTGACAAACAATTCATCTTTTTATACATAAACTTTAGTAACTTACTTATTGATTGATCATATTGATTGATACTTATTGATTATTTCCAGATCTGGCCCCTCCTGGTGCCACTACTCTGGACTCACTAGTTCAGTGGGGGAACTCAAATTTATTTAATACTTGCCATTTTGGCAAGTGTCTTTAAGTTAAAGGTCGCCAAACTCCCTTCACACTCGCCTAATTTTGTAGTTCAAGGGAGTTAAACTTAGCAAATGGTTCCATAAGGCTGATGGAGACTAAGAACAGTCAAAAACCTTCCCACACTTTTATCAGCTTAAATTTGTAAATATGAAATCAATTAAATGGTGTCCAAAATCAAATACATGTATTAATTGTTCCTTGGGAATGTCAATGCACAATGCCTACTTCAACTTTTTTTTATTTTACATGTTTAATCTCTGTGGCCATTTATCACAGTTCTGGGAGTAAGTATCTAGTTTCCAAATATTGACACTGTCATAAATGGAAGAAGACATGTTATAAACATTGAAAATCAGACTATATTTAGACAGCAACCACATAGTTTCCCCCTCACTAGAAATAGAAAGAATCTTTCTTTCGATATGCTCATGACAATTTCAAAGGCAGATAAATACAAATGCCAATAAATTTAGACAATAATACTTTAATGGCCTAATTAAAATAGACTTTTCAAGACTATATGCTTTATGGGTATGATTATCTGCTTTGGCCCGAGGGGAAAACCAGATACGTAGGGCAGTTTCATTGATTTTATAAACAGCCCAAAGAATAATTTAGGGGACATTTTTCTCACATTTGAGACAAGCCAGTACCTATTTTTAGCTGTTTGAGATATCCTTGTCTCAACCCACGGGTGAGATAAGGATTTCACGTGCGGAAATACATTACGACGTTATCGACGTCATAGTAAGTTGCTTAGACATGGCGGACGCCAACTAGAGTCTGGTTGTACAGAAACTTGTATTTTGTGAGAAAAACAATCAAACACTGTTGAAAATGCAAGATTAAGAAATCTCAGACACCCTTGGGTAAGATTTCAATGGTTCTCTGACTCAGAGCCTCGTCAGAGAAATTTTGAAATCTTACCCTTGGGTGTCTGAGATTTCTCAATCTTGCACTTTCAATGGTGTTAGATTGTATTATTCTCACATCTGAGACAAGCCAGTACCTATTTTTAGCCGTTTGAGATACCCTTGTCTCAACCCACAGGTGAGGTAAGAATTTCATGTGAGGAAATACATTATGACGTTATGGACATCATAGTAAGTTGCTTAGACATGACGGACGCCAACTATAGTCTGATCGTACAAAAACTTGTATTTTGCTTATAAATGTGAGAAAAAACAATTAAACATCATTGAAAATGCAAAATATTTAGAAATCTCAGACACCCTCGGGTAAGATTTCAATGGTTCTCTGACTAGGCACACCTCGTAAGAGAAATATTGAAATCTTACCCTTAGGTGTGGGAGATTTCTCGATCTTGCACTTTAATGGTGTTAGATTGTATTAATCTCGTGACCTGAGCAACTTGTCTCAAAAGTTCCACTCGTCAATCTGGCAAGTATGGAGTCCTTTCCACTTGCCAAATGGGAATGTTACTCGCTTTTGGCGAGTGGCGAGTTCCCACACTGCTAGTTTCCTCCAAAAATTCCATTTTAAACTCCATAATGACTTTACTTTTTGGGTTTTATATATTTTTACAGTGCTCAACTAGATAAATTTTAATTGATAAGATTTACATTTTGTAATAATGCGATAATCACATTTTACTTCAAAATTTGTAGAAATTCAAAGTTTTCTTTTGGACAAAATATATTACATTCAGCTTCTCCTAGATGCCAAAAAAGTTTGTTATCGAAAAGCTGATTAATATGTCAGAAATTCAAGCTCATTCGTGTTAATTCCCTAGTTTTTTTTATCTATACCAGTATACTAGTGATTGTCATCTTGGATTAATAACCAGCATTCAAATAGATTAGGACAAATGTTGGCACAAAACTACTTTGGATCTGATTGTATCAACCAGTATGGTGTCAGCTGATTTATCATGTGTAAAAGAAAAGAGTCTAAAATCGACGGTTTGCTTTTACCATGGGTTCCGTCTTGTACTTGTATCAACCCATCAGGTTCTGGATGATTGGTGTCATTATCATGGCCAGTCTCTATTGACATTTCGTAAAGAACAACATCAGAATTTTCTCTTCATCAAAAATTATTTCGTCTGCGAAAACAACCGGAAACACCCTTTGATTTTAAAAAATCACGAACTCGGAAAAGGATACGTATAACTTTCCGAGTTTTATTATTTCTGGAGTATTTTCTAAAAGTTGAAAGCCACAGTTTATTTATGATAAGAAATATGCACATCCCGGGGACAATGACAGGGACCGGTAGTAATTAAAAGCCCCTTACGATTAGACATAGACATAGACATATTTTCTGCAAGAAATTGAAAAGGAAATTGACAAACAGGGAACACCTGAACCACCGTGAGAGTCAGAAGAATTCAATTTAGTGCTTACATGCAGCATATCCTGTAAATTATACAAATACAAATAATTTTATTGTACAACCACATGAATACAATGGGTTTGACAAATAACAATATGATAATACATTAAACATGTTTAACAGTTGAAAAGAAAATATCAATTTTTGAATAAACAATTATATATAAAAGTAGCTACACGGTTCACAAACAATTTGTTGTTATTGTTCATCATATATATATGTATTTATCAAAACGATTTAAAAAGTAAAAATGTCTTAGCTTAAACCCTTGCAACATTAACTCTCTTTCCTTTGTATATTTTTGCAGCTAGTGAGAAAATGGGGTTCATCCTCTAATTCATTACAAAAGGTACACATTCTTTCATGTCTTGGTATCGGTGGTTTGTTATATCTACCAGTCTCAATTTTTAGGGGGTGGGCGCTGCGATACGAAGTTTACACATGGCATTTCTTAATTTTCTGTCCTTAATATACGTTAAATACATCTCCCTATCGTAATGACGTTTTAGTTTCTGATAAGATTCAAGCCTATTATTTTCAGATATCTCAGTTTTCCAGTTTTGTATATATGAATCAAACACTCTTTGTGAAAATGAATTTATGAACATATCAAAATTAAAGTTAAATGGATTTTTCCAAACCTCAGAAAAGCCATGATATTCTAATAACTTTTTGACGAAAATAGCCCAATCTGATTGTGGTTCGTTATTATGGAATTGACTGAGGTATGACTCATAAAGTAAGTCTCTACAATCTTTAGTGGCTACCCGAAACCAGTACTTAATAATAGCTATATTAATAAATATTACATATGATAAAGTATCCTATCAATTTCATTGGCTGAAACAGTCACGTGATTTCAAAAATATTTAGCGTATTTTCAGCTTTGTTTCTATTTATATGTATATTGACGCCATGTTTCTATTTTTAAATATATTGACGCTATGTTTCTATTTATAGTTATGTTGACGCTATATAACTAAATTTATTTCCAGTTTGACTTTCAAGTTTTATTTTTGCACCGCGAAAGATCTTATTATAGAAATAATAAAAAGTACGGTCTTTACGCATATTAAGAGCACGGAGATATTAGACAGCCGAAATCGATACAAATCGATTTAAAAGTTGTCCCATGGTATTTTTAAGCGCTGCGCATATATAGGAAAACAAAAAAAGTTTTCTGGTTTCTTTTATTTGAAAATAACAGATGTGTTTGCATATATTATCCTTTGCACACATGCAACAAACTCACTCTTGTCGGTGTGCAGATTGATTTCATTTTCGCCTTCAACCAGAGCTTGTACTTGGAAATAAATTCAGACGTGTTGACAAAATCTTACTAGACAAAAATGCAATGAGATACAACCAAAACTACATATGTAATATAACAATAATGGACCTTTTACTCTGTCAATATGTTATATATGGACCTGTTAGGGATATATTGACCTCGGACTACGTCCTCGGTCAATATAAACCTAACAGGTCCATATATAACATATTGACCTCGTAAAAGTCCATAATTGATAAATATTTGGAGTGGATATTGTTCAAGCTCTCCCCTAACAGCACAGTTGGAAGCATTTTTGTTGACTCCTAATAAGGATTTGAAAAACTTATTTTGCATCAACTCAATTGGTGAATCAGTTTTTGTGTTATTAAATGTTCCCCAAATCTCACAGCCATATAACAGTATTGGTTTTATCATACTGTTATAAAGTTTCAGAATTATATCAATATCTATATCAGGGTAATTAACACATTAATTTTATAAATCTTGAACAAAGCCTAATACGTGCTTTACTTACCATTTCAGATTTTGCAATAGAGAAAGTTCCCGAAGCTGTATATTTTATACCCAAGTATAGATAACTAGCTGTGTTCTCAATAATTTGGTTGTTATAGGTAAAGGCGTGATTGGCTTTTCTACCTGATTTATTGAAGGCAATAACTTTAGTTTTAGATAAATTTACTTTTAATCCCCATTTTTGACAGTAATATTCTAACTTATTTAGGGAATTCTGCAACCAGACAGGAGTACTAGATCATCTGCATAAAATAAGCTATTGAAGTCCCCAAGTGTAACATAGTTATCATTGCCCTTTATGTATTTGCTTAAATCATTTATAAAGAGATTGAAAAGAAGAGTTCTTAAGTTGTTCCCTTGTAAAACACCTTTACAGGGAATAAAAGATTTTGTTAGACCCTGAGCTAACTTAACTTGAGCTCTACTATTTGCATACATATTGCGAATACACTTAAGTAAATTACCATTGATACCCATATTTATAAGTTTGTACCACAGCCCCGAATGCCATACAGTATCAAATGCTTTTGAAAAATTTACAAAGCATGTGTATAAAGTATTCTTATTATCTCTAAATTTCCGAATAAGACTATTTAATATAAACATATTGTCAGTAGTTCTACAGTTTTTTCTAAATCCTCCTTGTACATCATCAATGATATTATTCTGGTCACAAAAATTTGTGAGTCTCTCAGTGATGATAGAAATGTAAAACTTACCCAAACAACTTGTGACTGCTAAACCCCTATAATTATTAGTTTCTTGTGGGTCACTATTTAACAACTTGTGACTGCTAAACTCCTATAATTATTAGTTTCTTGTGGGTCACCATTTTTGTGTACAGGAATTTTTAAAGAATGTGACCAACTCTCAGGAAATGTACCATTTTCTAATAACAAATTGAACAGTTTTATATAAAAGGGCATAAGATAAGGGATAGATGCCTTTATCATCTCATTTGAAATTGAATCAATACTGGATGATTTTCCATTTTTCAGTTTTCTAATTGCTCGAGTTACTTCCTCAGATGTTTGATATTTAATGCATCATAATCTATTAGATATGACTCAACTGTATTCCTAAATGTCTCCTCATACTCACTACTACTGTGATTGTCAGTACCTAGAAGATTATTAAAGTATTGGGTCTACACAATCAGTTATATTATTGTCCTTTTCTCTGTCAAATTTGAGTTTTTCAACAAGTTTCCAAAATTCTTTTGGGTTACTTTCTTGACATAGTTGAATCTTGTGGAGAAGTGATTCTTTAAATTTCTTTTTCAAAGTTTTACTTAGTTTTTTTAATTTCTTTTTAAGAGAGAAAAACTTCCCACGAATAAAAGGGTCATTTGGATATTTATGAAATTGTTTGTTGGCACTGTTCATCTCTCGTTTACATGTTTGATAGTCCATGTTGTGCCAAGGTATTCTTTTACGCTTTTGTCCTTTCTTTTTTGGTCGAATTTTCAACAGTGAACCATTAGCAGCAAAAACTAAGTGACTGGTTAAAGACGTCACAGCATCATTGCAAGACTTAGAATTAAATTCCGTCAATGTATTGTCTTTGATAGAATTTTGAAGAATTTCACAAAATTTGCTTTTCGAATCGACTGACCAAATATATTTTACTGGATGTTCTCCTGAAATGTAGTTATTGTTTCGACAATTACTAGAGGTGGGAACAAATCTCAACTGACAAGAAATCATACAATGATCAGATATAGTAGTTAATTCATGAACCTGAAAACGATTAACACTATTTATAAGTTCTTTGCTGGTAATACAGTAATCTACTACTGAACATCCATTGTATTGAAAACTGGTGTAATAACCTTTTAGATCCCCAAGATATCTACCGTTCAAAATTCTAAGCCCTGTGGAAGAACACAATGAAATGAGATTTTTACCATAGTTATTTGAGGTTGTATCCATGCTATTTCGCTGCTTTATTGAATCATCGGGATCGTAGTTAGTAGGTAAGGGTAAATGATTTGTGTCATCATCTTGAATGTAATCAGAGATTTTACCCGTACGAGAATTGAAGTCACCAAGAAGCTTTACATAGCCATCACATTGAAATTTTATGATATCGTTTTCAAGTAAGTTCCAAATATCATACTGGCGTTTTGTTGTCAAAGTAGAATCAATTGGTGGAATATAAACAATGCCTACATAAAGATGTTTATCAAGCCCAATGTATTTAGAATCGAATTTTAACCATAAAAAGTCAGTACAGGAACTCTTCACTTGTATAACTGCATGTGAAAAATTTCGTCTGACATAACAAAGAATTCCACCTCTTGCTTCATTCTTACGAAAGGTGCAGAAAGTTTTATATCCAAGGAGAGGTGGTATGTTGTCAATATTTGACCATGTTTCAACAAGACCAAAAACATCACATTTATTTACAGTATCTAAGAAAGCTTGACTGTCCAGCTTATTTGAATTTGTCAGGTTATCTCTTAGACCATGGATGTTCCAACATCCTATATTGAAATTCTTCATTTTTGTTCTAATAAGTAGATAAATCAGTATTAACAGTAGAACACAAAATATTGGTGGTGTAAAATGATAAACAAAAAATAATATACAACATAATTAATATAATTAAACCAACATAAAACAAAATAAGTTATAGTATTGATGGCTAATTGTTAATTTGCAATGTGCCTAACAGATGATCAAAGCTCTAGGACAAAGTCACTGTGGGGATCAAAGAGGCAATGTGCCTAACAGATGATCTCTAGGACAAAGTCACTGTCGGGATCAGAGAGGCAGTGTGCCTAACAGATGATCATAGCTCAGGACAAAGTCACTGTCGGGATCAAATAGGCAATGTGCCTAATAGATGATTTCTAGGACAAAGTCACTGTCGCGATCAGAGAGGCAATGTCCCTAACAGATGATCTCTAGAACAAAGTCATTGTCGGGATCAGAGAGGCAATATGCCTAATAGATGACCTCTAGGACAACGCCACTGTCGGAATCAGAGAGGCAATGTGCCTAACAGATGATCTCTAGGACGAAGTCATTGTCGGGATCAGAGAGGCAATGTGCCAACAAAGCCATTGTCGGGATCAGAGAGCAACGTGTCTAACAGATGATCTCTAGGACAAAGTCATTGTCGGGATCAGAGAGGCAATGTGCCTAGCAGATAATCGTGGCTCTAGGACAAAGTCATTGAAGAAGCCAAAAGAACAAGCGGAACAAGAGATCTGGATCAGAGAGGCAATATCAAACAGATGATCTCTAGAACAAAGAGTCATTGTCGGGATCAGAGTAGCAATGTGCCTAATTGATTACCACTAGGACAAAGTCGCTGTCGGGATCAGAGAGGCAATGTGCCTAACAGATGATCAAAGCTCTAGGACAAAGTCACTGTGGGGATCAAAGAGGCTATGTGCCTAACAGATGATCAAAGCTCTAGGACAAAGTCACTGTGGGGATCAAAGAGGCAATGTGCCTAACAGATGATCTCTAGGACAAAGTCACTGTCGGGATCAGAGAGGCAATGTGCCTAACAGATGATCATAGCTCGGGACAAAGTCATTGTCGGGATCAGAGAGGCAATATGCCTAATAGATGACCTCTAGGACAACGCCACTGTCGGAATCAGAGAGGCAATGTGCCTAACAGATGATCTCTAGGACGAAGTCAATGTCGGGATCAGAGAGGCAATATACCTAACAGATGATATCTAGGACAAAGTCACTGTCTGGATCAGAGAGGCAATGTGCCAACAAAGCCATTGTCGGGATCAGAGAGCAACGTGTCTAACAGATGATCTCTATGACAAAGTTATTGTCGGGATCAGAGAGGCAATGTGCCTAGCAGATAATCATGGCTCTAGGACAAAGTCATTGAAGAAGCCAAAAGAACAAGCGGAACAAGAGATCTGGATCAGAGAGGCAATATCAAACAGATGATCTCTAGAACAAAGAGTCATTGTCGGGATCAGAGTAGCAATGTGCCTAATTGATTACAACTGGGACAAAGTCGCTCTCGGGATCAGAGAGGCAATGTGCCTAACAGATGATCAAAGCTCTAGGACAAAGTCACTGTGGGGATCAAAGAGGCAATGTACCTAACAGATGATCTCTAGGACAAAGTCACTGTAGGGATCAGAGGGGAAAAGTGCCTAACAGATGATCTCAAGGACAAAGTCACTGTCGGAATCAGAGTGGCAATGTTCTAACAGATCATCTCTAGGCCAAAGTCACTGTCTGGATCAGAGGGAATGTGGCTAATAGATGATCTCAAGGACAAAGTCATTGTCGGGATCAGAGAGGAAATGTGCCCAACAGATGGTCTCTAGGACAAAGTCACTGTCGGGATCAGAGAGGCAAAGTGCCTAACAGATGATCTCTAGGACAAAGTCACTGTCGGGATCAAAGGGAATGTGGCTAATAGATGATCTCAAGGACAAAGTCATTGTCTGGATCAGAGAGGCAATGTGCCCAACAGTTGTCTCTAGGATAAAGTCACTGTCGGGATCAGATAGGCAATGTGTCTAACAAATGATCTCTAGGACAAGGTAATTGTCGGGATCAGAGAGGCAAAGTGCCTTACAGATGATTTCTAGGACAAAATCACTGTCGGGATCAAATAGGCAATGTGCCTAATAGATGATCTCTAGGACAAAGTCACTGTCGCGATCAAAGAGGCAATGTGCCTAACAAATGATCTCTAGGACAAGGTCATTGTCGGGATCAGAGAGGCAAAGTGCCTAACAGATGATCTCTAGGACAAAGTCACTGTCGGGATCAGAGGGGAAAAGTGCCTAACAGATGATCTCTAGGACAAAGTCACTGTCGGAATCAGAGTGGCAATGTTCTAACAGATCATCTCTAGGCACTGTCGGGATCAGAGAGGCAATGTGCCTAACAGATGATCTCTATGACAAAATCACTGACATTCCGATATCAGTAAAGGAAAAATCGGAAGTCGACAACGCTACTGAATACGGAAACAGTTGCCCAATTTAGCATCCTTGAGGATTTTTATTTAGCTGCATAAATTAACAGACTATCGTTAAAATGATAGAAAAGTTTAGAGAATAAAGACTATTGAGATGTACTGGGTAAGGCCAATAGGAAAGACAATCATTGGAACAGAGCACATGGTGCAGATGTCAATGTATATTTGTTCCGCCTTAAAGAAATTCCTTTGGAAGAAATATTATGAACATTGAATATTATATTTCTTCTATTGGGAATATTTGCTTAATAACGTTTATTCCGCTAGGCACAAATATTGCAACATTTGTTCCTTTGGAAAAGATATTCTATAACATTTTATCCTTTTGGAACAAATG